>NQII01007700.1:65283-86371 GCA_002778355.1 Clitarchus hookeri
ACCACACCAGCTTAAACCAGTGTAGAGAGACACATGTCAATCATAATCACAGCAGAGAAAGGTCAAGCCAAGGAAGACGCGCGTACAGACCTTACACGTGTCGTTGCCGCGCAGGCTTCCTCCCCCCCTCCTCTCTTCCCCCCTGCCAAAGCCAAGTAAAATTTGCGAACGCCAGAAAATCACGAGATAGTCAGGTGTATTTTGCCTGAAGTCAGAAAACACGCACCGCGGAAGAAATAGCTGACAAGCTGGAAAGTGATGCCACCTCCCCCCCCCCAACCTTCAGGGAACAATGGCATGTTTTTGAAGTGCATGGTTCTGCTTCCTCTCACCTTCCCCTTCGCCACAACAAGGGGACACATGCAGGAAATTAGGGAGAGAGGTTAGAAAGGATATAAGCCTCTTTGCACGAAAGGTGGGATCTGAAGATTATCGCACAGAGACCAGATCAGTTGAATATCGCCACGCAGAGAGGTTAGTTCGGTATCAGTGGACAGTTGCAAATCAGCCGCACAGAGAGCGGCCGGGGGAGATCGGACCCCCGGCCACAACAGTACATCAGTACATCAGTACCACACAGAGAGATGTCAGCCATATCCGTCAGTCAAAGTAACGAGCAGCAAGTAGAGGGAGTAGTACTGCCACCCCGGAATGTGCAGGAAGGTATTCATTCGCGAGATTAAGGGGTCAGCCAAATCGGGACGCAAGATGAGAAACGCGAGATGCAGGGCAGATTCAGAGACAGTTACCAGAGTCACGTCGGACATGTAGTTTCACCATGTTGGGATGCGAGTTAGCCAGCCAGTTACCGCATAAGTCAGTCAGTTTCCAGTCAGTCAGTTGCAATGCACTGAGAAGGCGGAGTCGAGTGGTGAACTTCATCGAGAAGTGCCGTGTCGAGCTAGTGGGATTGTCCAGTGCAGCCCGTAGCCGCGAAGGATGGGTGGGGCCCACGGAGCCCCTCGCTGGGACATGGTAGGGTAGTAAGCAGTCAGCTACTACCCTATGCCGAGAAGGGGAGCGAGTGGTGAGCCACACGGAGGGGCACCACGTCGAGAGGAAGCCAGCTGCGTGCAACAAGCCAACCACAGAGGGCCTTTAGCAGGGCCATCTAGCTCACCAGACCCATCGACTACCAGAACATCTACCACATAACATGTGCAGATAAGTAACCCCGTCGTCACTCAGGGACCTGTCCTGACACCTAATGCCCCTACAGCGTCAGAAATGTAACCAGAACATTGTAACCAGCCCTTCATGCCTTGAACTCGCAGGGCGTTAAAGTATGTGTAAATTCCCGCAACAGTGCCGGGAATGTATAAGGAAATTCCAGTTCAATAAACCTGTTCCAAACCAAGAAGTCATGATGAAGTCATTGTGTGATTTATCCTCAACCTTCAAGGCGTCTTTTAGTCTGTGCCTGGAGGAATTAACTCCGACCCTATGAACCACCCTGTGTGTCACATGTGGGGAATAGCGTCAACTTATCCTAGAGCGAATGACGACAGACTCTCAAAAATAAGAAATGTTGAACGGATTTGCCTCCAATTTCAAAGACACTTTCTCCGAATGACGAGATTGTGATTGATGAGATTATGGTGCCTTGGAGAGGCAGACTAGTCTTCCGACCTTACCTTCCTGCGAAGTCGCACAGATATGGTGTGAAGCTTTTTAAGAAATGTACACCTGAAGGATATAGGTACCTACGACATTAGGATCTACGCTGGAAAAAACGAACCTACTGGTATTTTTGTAGCAAACACGGATGAACATACCTATAATATATGTATGGAGTTAGTGAAATACCTCAAAAATGAAGGGCGAATTTTGTATATAGATAATAACTACACTAGTGTCAAACTATGCAAAGATCGTCTGAAATATCGCACAAGTATCTGTGTTTCTCAACGCGGAAATATAAAGGGGAACACCAAATCCGTATGCATGAAGAAACTGAAAATGGGAGAAGTCTACGGTGAGCAAAATCAAGATGTAATTCGCGTTTTTAAATGGTACGATAAACGCCCAGTATTGGTGTTTAGTTCTGTACCAACTCACACCGTCCAGCTGACACCAGCCGGGAATAAAAACTGAAAAAGAGAAGATAAAGTCAAACCTGTTGGTGTTATCGCATAACAAAGCAAAAAAAGGCGTTGACTTTTCGGACCAGATGTCCTCTTACTACACAAGCCTTTGAAAGGCATTAAGTGGTACTAAAAAGCAATCTTCGAAGTCATGCTTGGAGCATATGTCGTCAGTTCTTGGGCAACACACAATAATTTCAACAACAATGGGAAAAAATGGACACGCTCATGTTTAGAGAACAAATAAGAAAATAATTTCTAAACGCTGGAGAAGAGCGTTAGAGATGCGAATGTAAACATGAAGGCTAAAAAGAAGAAGAAACGGTTGAAAAGTAGGCACAGAATCGACAAGACAAAATAGAAAGAGATGTTATGGCTGTTATAAGACAATCCAAAAAGAAAGAGGTGCCAAAGAGGCAAGAGCGAAGGCGTCCTCATATCCATTTTCATACCAAACAACGACAAAAATAACTAAACATATATTTTCCATAGAGCTCATATCTTTTTATATATTTACGATGTTAATTTCCAACACTCTCCGTCAATCATACAAAATGATGATTTTGTTTTTCAAAATTGGCTCATACCTAAGTTTGTTAAACAATAGTAATGTTTCTAAAACACACTCATTTTGTTAAAACATCGTCAACAATTTCTTCAATTGGAAGATATTTCAGAACAATTTTCTTTTCATTAACAACTTCTCTGACAAAATGATATCGTATGCTTGGTTCTGCTATGATAGACAGGATTCAATGATACTTTCTGCGCTCCTTGGTTATCATTGTTAATAATTACAGATTTATCCCAATCGACTAATTCTTCAAATATTTTTTAATGTGTACAGCTTATTTTTCACTTTCAGCGAAAGCCATATTTTGCTTCTACACTAGAGATTCCCAAGATACTGCTCCTCCAGCCAAAGCAAATACATATCCAGTAAATGCTCTTCGGTCATTTGCTTCTCCTGCCCAATCTGCACCGGTGAATCCAGTAAGTTCATTGAATTCTTCTTATACACAAGACAGTAGTATTTAGTTTCTTTTAGATGTCGAATAATCTTCTTAGCTGCTTTCCACTGAGCTTCTCCATTTGTATTGTTATACTGACTTAATTTACTTATAGCATGACACATATCTGGACGTGTTAAAAATGCTAAATATCCTCAATGAGCCAATAAGATTTTGATAAGGTTTTCCATTGATCTCTTCTACATGTTCAAATTTCTGGTTAATGTTCAAAGGTGTCCAAACAGGTGAATTTCTTGATTAATTCATCAATGTATTCTTCTTGACCAAGGTATATTTCATGTTTCCCTTTTCTTCTCACTATTATTTCCAAACATCTGCCAGCATCTCCTAGATATTTCACTTTATATTATTTTTTTCAATGCTTCTTTTAGTTTTTTTTTTTCATTTCTTCATCATTATAATAAAATATAAAGAAATCATCAACATAGATTCCTATAATTAAGTTATATTTTTTTAATTTTAACCATACTTCTTTGGCAGTTTTTAAATCATCCACTACTCGATACAAATGTTTTTTCCAACATTACATTTATCCTTGATCTAGCATTTGCGTGATTAGCAGTATCGGTTTTTTCACCAATCGCATATTCCCATAAGCCTTCGGCAATTAAATAATTTTCTATCATATTCCCATGTGGAATAGTTGGAACGTCCGTCCAATTCCCAAATTTATGGAGGTATGGATTGTGCCATTAATATTTCTAATGCCACAAAATACAATTGTGATATGGCTGCACATACCTTTTATAAATGATTTCACAGTGGTAAACTAAACACCGAAAACACATTCTTTACCATTAACTTAAGCTTCCTGGTCCCATGAACATTTGGATATTGAGATATTAAATAAGATTATTTAAATAAAATACTTCTTTTAAAACCTTGTTTAATCATATCCATTTTCATACCAAACAACGAGAAACAAAAGTTACACGTCTAAACAGACATTTTCCATAGAGCTCATACCTTTTTATTTAATTGCAATGTTAATTTCCAACAGTGTGAAGGTGTACACAGTGCTAATATTTCGTTAAGACTGTGCCAGATAGCCAAACATTTGCATTCTGTGTTTTAAAAAATTTCTCTAATAATGTATTCTTCTATATTGGATTTTCACTTAATCTTTGTTCAGTTTTATTTTTGTATATAATAAAATACTAAATGTTGAAAACATTAATTATAACATAAATATAATATTCCTACTTACTAAGTTTTGTTTACTGATTAAAATTATTCTTATTTCAAAACCATGATGCACACACAAAAATACACTTATCCCGCAGCCGTAGCTGCAATGTCAAAGGCTTTCCTGCAAAGGTAGGGTTTTGGGGGAAGGAAACTGAATACAGTTAGTGACCAGCCGGTGGGCAGACACGTCCGCGTGCAAATACAAGGGTGATCCACCAATGGGGCACGTCGTCGCAGACGTGTTAAACTAACACCGATGTCTTGCCTATGATTCTAACCCAGAACCACCCGCACCACAGATCGGTGGCGCACCAACCGACTGCGCCACGGGAGCTCGGCCTCACCAACTAAGTTCCTTCTTTACGGCCCAGCCTCACCCGCCATATTGGAATGTTTGTTTTTCTTATCATTAATGTGTTCAAAGAAAACAATTCCGAAATTACATCTACAACGCTCTAGCTACTGACCTTACCATGCAGTACATACATGAACACTGAACTACGAACTATGACATAGGTTCAAGCATGCTCTAAGCGCTCTTACAAGCGTAGTTGCCCGACGTTTCTCACCCTCCAGAGCTACGACCACTAAAGTCATATCACAGTCATCACTTCCGACTACAATCAAGGGGATAAGGGCAAGTATACCTTCAGCCCTGTTACAAGCATAGTTGGTCAGCATTTTCAAACCTTTGAAGTTCGGGAACATGAAACAACCGTATGAGAAAACCGACATGAAATGATAGAGCATGAGATTCTTCCCAGCCAGGATGCCAGGTGAAAGGAGACCAGAAGGAATATGAGAAATCCAAAGTGGAATGACAGAGCGTGATACTCGTCCCCACCAAGTTGCCAGGTGAAAGGAGACCAGAAGGAATATGAGAAAACCAATGTGGAATGACAGAGCATGATGAGAGAAGTTGCATGAAGGGGGAATGAACTCGCACATTCTTCAGGTAAGATGGATGGTGCTGGCATGGAATGATAGAGCGTGATTGTGATGGTAACCCCTCCACTCCTCACTCCTCACTCCTCATTCTCCAAAATGGAATCACTTATCCATATTGTGGAGTCATCGGCGGAATTTGTGCGAAAGTCGGCCGCATTGTGAAAAACACATTTTTTGTGAAACATTTTGCCGGTTTGAAGGGAAATTCTGGAAATTTTAAGGCAAATTCTGAAAATTTTGGCCGTTTTTGTGGGAAAAAAGGAAATTCCGAGGGGGGAAATGGGAAAAAAAAGCTTCGTGACATCATCCACGATGGCCGCCAGCTCGTCCCCTCGTCCCCACCAGGACGTCAGGAGTCCCAGAACCTACAATTTCTTAATACTTTTGACTGATGTAAAAGTGCTTGATCAAACTCTCTAACCTGTACAGTGATGTGTCCACATTGTACGGATTGTTTTACAAATTTGTCGCATAACCGTGTGCGCGTGAACTTAGGAAGCACGAATGATAAAGTTCTTCCGCCATACGTAAAACGCGCGGTGAAGTTCGCAACTGTGTAGCGGCATGTCAGTATTTGCAGCCTGAAGTATAGTAAGTTTTCGATATTCGGTATAGGTTAAAAACTTCCATTACAGTTCAGGAAATTTACTGGAGAAATGTTTTAGCGGTGCACAAAATATCTCGGGAGGAAACAACTGCACGTAGGAAAGTGGCCAGCGTAAAATTAGTTTTTTTTTACTCCCGCGGTTGGTACCATTTGTGGTTTTAAGTTGGGTGGCTGCTGCACGCCATGGCGATGTATTTCTCGTTTTATATCCGCCGAGTCCCGGAAGGAACGGCCACGAAATGCTAGGCAGGCTGGAGGTTCGCGGTGTCTGCCACGTCACCTAGATGTATCGGCCACTTAGGCAGACTGTTCCGCAAGGGAAGGGAAGGAGGGCGAGTAACGGGGGTGGGTTGTTGAGTAGGTAGACTTTAGAGCTTTCCCCTGCGTTTGCTTAACGGCTTATTCAACGTGAGGCCTGGCAACTCCGTCACTTCCGACTTCCCGCCGCGGTGAAGGCGAAAGCTGTGCGTAGACGCCTGGCCGGGTGCCGGAAGATGGATGGTGTTGAGGGGTGGCGTTGGCGAAGTAGGTAAACACGCCCCCTNGGGGGGAGGAGGAGTCTTGAGCACACCCGACTCCTGCTGTTGTGGCTGCGGTAATTTCTCTCCCTCTGGCTGGGCCGTAAAAAGCGACGTTCGCATACAAGGTTCCACGGTATGTACCTACACCCTGTCCTAGAAGTCGTCGTGGAGTCCTGAATTGCTCTATTCACTGCAAACTGTTAAGTTTAAAAATCCATAAATTTTATTCAATGTTTTTAAGGCCCCCGCCTGTCTGACGCTTGAACGGCATTGTAGTGTGTTTGAAACATACTTTCTTTGTACGAAACTATTACACGTGCGCCAAATATGCTGATCTACAAAAAAATAACTCGCTCTTCAGACGAGGACTTGAGTGCTTTCAAGACTCCACGCACATTGTGAACATATGAACACCATTTTAGAGCACTCCAACATAGCTGAACACGGATTTTTCAGTATGCTGTACCTGAAAATATGCGTGCCAGATGCATGCCAAAATACTCATGGGCCCTGTATTGAACCTTGTTACAGACTTTCCATCAACAGAATCATAGGGTCACCTCTTAAAGTCCTATATAGGTACACACAGCACGACGAGAACACTGCACGCCAGTTCAGGGCCTTGCACGTTGCGGCGATGGCGTGCTTGATGCGCGTTAATAGTGTATGTAGTCCTTATCGCTCCCGCGCTTCTTGCCTCAGACGTAGAAAATAGCTCCAGGTAGGTGAGCGCCTTAACGAAGCTGTTTAATGAACTAGCTCCACAGATGGCTTTACGGACATCTCTGAGTGACAATAATTTTTTGTTGGCACCTACAAAATTATTTTGTCAACATGAACCTCACAAAAGATTTAGTTGCACCAACAAATACTTTTTTTTTGTAATTATGTTATTTAGTGACACCTCAAAAGGACTTATGTAGTCATAAATGGATTCGGATTGTTGATATTCAATAATGTGTTCGTTAATCCCAAGTAAAATGTTACGATAGTAGCAGCTATACTGGTCAATGGGGCTCACCACTAATCGAACCTGGATCATCTCGAATGCAAGTTCAATGTGTTACCCCCTGCGCAACCTCACTGGGTGTTGAGGGATATGACTTGAGCGCACACATACCATATCTAATAAGAGGCACGCATGACAAGGCCTGAACACTTCACCTCGCGGACTGTTTATCTTCTGGAATTATTTATGTGTAACGTTTACTTACCTCGATTAAAGGAATCATGTAATTCATCCCTAATTTCTAAAAAATAGCCATCATGAATTAGTACGTAACGTGATGCAAGGAGACGAACACGTACAAATATGGCGTCGTAGACAGGCAATAAGGTAGCCACTTCCAACGGGCCAGCGCGCATGCGCAAATTTTAACGGATTTAGTTGTGAAGTCGCAGTTCAAATGTTTTACTTTGGCCGACGTGACTGCTACTTGTGCCATCTAAACATCTGGTGTTAGCCAGTAAATATTTTTTAAACAAACAAACATATTAGTGAGAACTAGATGACTTGAAGTACTTGTCAATAAACGCATTATTTTACATCACGATTAGTTTTTTTTTACCAGCAACAAAATTTCGCCTTGGAAAGCATCAACTAGGTAAACAGATTTGTAGCCACTAACAAATATTTCTGTAGGTGACGCCGTCATTACTTGTGGGACACATAAAAGGCAATTGAAGTTAAACATATTGGACGGAAAAAAATTGCCACCTAATTGGATACAACAAGAGTTTTTGAGAGAGCTCATCTTTCCGAAAAATCCAAGTGACTTACAGTTCTACGAATTAGCTGTATACTTTGCGTCACAGTTCATTTACAAGGAAGTAATTGAAATCTTTTTTAACGACGTTGACAATATAAAAGTATTGTAAAAAGCTGCACACACGCATGTCACAAATTAAAGTATCTGTAACTTTTCGTTTGGCTTTCCAGCCTGGTAACTGCGTCATTAAGCAACCACGGAATTTGCCATTTTTCTTCTCTGTTTTTTTCTTGGAAGGATGAGGCTGTTCAATGACCTACCCCCGCTCCTCTTTTCCTACCTTGAAACAACTTATTTAAACATCTCAAGAAGTGTAATGAATTTTCAAGTCATGCTTTGTGCTTGTCACCCACAGCTGGTGGGTGGACTACTGCTCAAACTCGCGTAACTGTTTTAGTTTAGGACACGCTCACATCCCAAAACTCGGAAAATGTTAATAGCAAAACTATCGCCGTCCTCGCTTCAACAACAACTAAGCCCAGGCGTAAGCATTATTCATAATATTCAACACATCCCGTATTTTAGACCAATTTTAAGAATTCGTTTTACACTTAACTAAAATAAAAGTCTCCCCGTTTTGTTTGCAGAAGACCATAGTTGTCGAAATTTATTCACATTTATTACTAACGCTATCCGAAAAAGGCAACCTGCAAAAAATAGTATTGCAGCTAAGAAAATTACAATAAGTTCAGAAATATTTTCCAGATACTTATCTACATATATTTGTTACATATAACGCAAACTTAGTTATTTTTCTTTTTCATGAATCAGCCACCGAGGTTAAAATTAAATAGCTCACTGGAAGCAAAAGACAATGACGCAGGTGAATTATGATGATACAAAATTTCTCCACGCAGTTATACAAACTGAACGGATTTTTCCTAAGCAAGTTCGAAATATTAAACGAAATACTCCCCGGATGCCTTGCTTCTACTGTAGAACGCTACAACAAAATACATTTTTAAATCCGGACCTGAAGTCATTTGTGCGAGGAGCAGTCGTGAACCGACTGATAGTTATACAAGTGTGTGTGTGTGTGTGTGTGTGTGTGTGTGTGTATATATATATATATAGTGTTTTTTTAACTTTGAAAGCCTAAAATTATAAAATAAATAAAATAATAAATTACTGAAATTACATTACACAAATTCTTGACTAAACTTTAATAAAAATCTTTCCTAATTTAGTTTCGTAATTTTTTTTTTGCGAACAATTATTATTTTCCATGCAGCTGGATTTTGTGATGATCTATATTACAACAGTGGAACCAGGCAGTTTGAGAGTTCTGGATGAAGAAATGCCAATGTAAGTGAACCTATACCTTATTTTACCCAACACTTAAGAAAACAGTTAAAACTAGCGAAGCACGTTTGAGCCACTGACAGACAAAAAGGGCTGCTGAAAATGTGTGTGTGTTCATTATACTCCTTTCGAAAGGAAATTTTAGTGTGTTCATTTAACTTGATAAAATATTTTAATTAATGCTTGAAATGTTTCTTTTTACATCTTACATAACGGGTGCAATTTTTAAAATACGTTTCGTAAATTGCAGCTTTGTACGATCAGCGAAGTCTAGATGGCTATGAGGTAGACGACAATATAGTATATACAGTAAAAAATCTACCGAGAATATGAACTTTAGTACGGCACATCAACCAGTTAGGAACAAAAAACTGCAGCAAACAGCTTTATAAAGTTGTTCCCCTTTTCACACATCAGTTTAAAAGGCCAAAAAAAGGAGGAAATTGAGTAGGCAATATTATTTTTAATTTTATCTCTAGACTAAATTTAAAATATCCGTACAGCTATTCGATCTACTAATATGTATATATGCTATATCAAAGTCTGGCGTTAAAATATGACAATATGAAATCAAAGACTGTAATTCTGACGCCTTGTCATACCACCAAACCTTCTCAATTTATATTAATATCAAAGTAACTATTTATACATGATACCAACTCCCCCGTAAAAAAGTTACGTTCGGCCATTCGCATGATAGTTGCTTCAACACGCTACAACTCATGATGTGTGGTTAAAACTTACGACAACTAGAGCAGCCGTAAAGAATACAGGAAGTGAAACAGGTGTATAGGTACGTATGTCTATTGAACAGATGAAAGAATTTGACAGTTGAATTGGATGCTTTGATGAAGATTGTAAACGGCATTGGAGTGGACCAGAAAGTCGAGCGGCTCGTGAACCAACTCTCAAGGGGACAGGAAGAAACGATAGGGACTGTGGAGGATGAGATGTGAAAAGATAAAAGCATAAAGAGGAGCGATAGAAGGATATTATTTTTTATATTGCTGACATTGTTTAGTGCATTGTTCACAAAAACTGAGTACTTCTGAATACTCTGCTTAAGATCTCTTGTATGCACACTACACTACAATTTTGCAATGTAAAATTAGCATTGCCATGGGCCTGATCACTTTATTCATTCGTCGCGTCGGTCACATGAAACTATGGAATTAATAGAAAAGTAAATTTTATACAAATATGCAAATTCTTAAAGTTATATGCATTTTAATAAAATAGAATACATGGGTTAGTTATACTTTGAATAATCAACACCTGTAATTTTTTATTCAATGTTAAGACATGGAACTACTTTACCTTCAGCGTTACCAACTTTACTAGGCGCATATCACTCGATGCGCCCGTGAAAATATATCCAGATAGGGACAGTGATATTTTTCGAAGTATGATTACAAAAGTGTTCAATCAACCGTGAACAGCCTTTACAAACCGATTGGAGGCGGCCTTGGAATGAGTAGGCAAATTAATTGGAGGTAAAAGCGTTTAATTTCTGTAACTTTTCGGTTCAAGTCTGGCAATTGTCAGGGAAATGGCTTACATAATAAAATTAACATAAGTTTTATGTATTTTTTAATGTAATTAAATGTCGTGAAGTCACTTCGATCGCGAAGTCATTAGAGATTGATTCGGATGCTTGGACAGGAATAAATCGGCCATGGCATGTAGTAAGGAACCATCCCAGCATTCGCTTTAGTAATTTCGCAAAAAAAAAAAAAAAAAAAAAAAAAAATCGTGATTTGCTGTATTTCCAAAATACTTAAACTTNCCAGCATGTTACCATTTTGTCTCCTCGTCCGCGAACTCATTTTAAAAAACTACGTACTCATACAACTCCTTTTCCGAAAGTGCAGAATATATTGAGACAACAGTACGGAATCAGTATATGATTTAAGAAGCGTATCTGGCCAAAATTTATTTAAATCTTATCATCATTGAAATTGAAGTGAAAAACATTGGCCTACAATCGTAACGTGTTTTGTTTTACTATTCAGAACAGTTATTAACACGGTTACATTAGTACAAATAAAGTAAAATGTTGTTTCAGTTAAATCAAAAGGTTCAAATTTAGAGCTTCTCAATTTTTTATTTATTTAAATCTTTATTCTTCTCCAACAAATTATTCAGATACTACTCGTTCGTATTCTTAAACAAATTACACAAATGTAACTCGTTTATCTTCTCAAAAAAATTAATATCATTCGTTTACAAAACATCTTGCAGCAATTAAATTCAATATTTATATATATTCAGTCATTAATTATATCATTAAAACTTATTTTATCAACCACGCACATCCTTAGCTGTGGTTGTATGATTTCTGTAAAAGAAATATTACGTTCGATTTTACTTAAGCCTTACTTGTTGTTCCCTGCTCTCTGATTGGCTGTCGTCTGACCACGCCACATCTCTCCTCCAACTAGGAATGGCGATACGAGAGCCAACCAGGATAATTTTCTTACGTTCACGTGTTTTATAACATTCAATGCTTACTACCCTCTAGGGAATAAATGAACAATAACAATACAAATTGGAATACTGAATATCTTCTAAAACCAAATTAAATCTAACTTACACATTATCTCTATGTGAATAAACTCGTAAAATAACCAAAGATTATACTGCAGTTCGTTTAAAACATATAATAAAGCTTAATTTGTAAATAATATTAAATTAATTGTCACCCTAAGCAAATACTCAGTAATCATAGACAAATATAATTAGAACCAAAGTTAAATATAGCACATGAAAAACCGCAATATTACAATGTCTGCTATACTACATCGATCATTGTAGTACTGGGACCTTCGAACCCTCGCACTGTTCCGAGGTATGACAGAAGTCTATTATGTAGCCTTGGAAATCCCCAAGTACACCCTCACAAACCCAACGCACTCGCAACCCGCTAGTTTCACGCCACAAATATTCGCACAGTTCCCTGATTTCATGTACTGTCCCTTCCACACACAGTCACTTCTAGACCCAAGGCAACGGCACTACTTGCAACTCAGACTAAAGTTCTTTGGTCTATGAACTGCCACACGACATGTCTACGAGCTCAATAACTCACTTACAAAACACGAAATGAATAACTGCCACTCGGATGTAGGGTATCACTTCAAATAGCCTCACAGATATTTTCTTGAGATTTTTATGCTCTTCCGCATTTCCTACACAGTGAAAATCCTGATGCTTCTCGGCTGGAAAATACAACCGACACCATTCTCTGAGCCACGACCGTAAAAAAACTGCGTTGTATCAGATTATAAGACGATCATGTATAAATCCGCGCAATGAATAATCCGTTCCCATTGAACAGACAGGCTCAGAATTTCCAAGAAAAATGAAGCAGGGATGCCGGGCCCGGCATACTCGACTGTAAGTTGATACATAGCGCGATTACGCTAATGTTGCATACTGGAGGCCCACTTAATAAAACTACAATTCACAAGTAAATTACCTCGTAACATGAGGAAAAGTGAGCTTGCAGTCTCAAAAACCTACAATAAGACATGGGTAACGTACAAGTGAAAATCTGCTGTTTGTGTTTCGTTCATTCAGTTATATAATTCATACCAGCACGCAATTTCGCAGTTGCATTCCCTGAAAACAACTTTTGACTTAATTGAAATGTTGTGCAGAATTTGTGGTTATTTCCATTTTTTTTTGTGATGAATGGTTTTTCCAGTTTTTTTTGTCTGCAGATTATTTTGTTGTTATGTAACACAGCCGGAAAAATTTCACAGCCAGGTAAATATGACTGCACACAGATACAGTAAATGCATGTATGTAATAATGGCAAAAAGAACAAATTCTAGTGATGTGAGCATATAAATAGGATATGCCACAAATACAATTTACAGAAATTTCTGACAAGAAAATACTTTACGCAGCGCTTTGTTTACGAACGGCTTATTTCTACTGAACGTACGAGTATAACAGGTAAAATTTTCATTGACACGTGATGTTGATACTGAAGTTATTGAAGTTCGGGATGGAGAATAGAGAGATTTGGGTGGCTTCTTAACATCGAGCTCTTGAGAGCCAATGAGGGTGAAGCGACGTGAATATGTGGCAGAACCGAAATGCAAGAGCGAGGGAAACGTGAGATCTCCGAGAAAATCCGCTGATCAACGGCATCTCCCTTCACGATTCCCACATGCGAAAATCCGGGAGCAACCCCACCAGGAATCGAAACTACTTGCCTCCCATTTAGGCGAACCACCTAGGTGGGAGGCAAGTAGTTTGACTACTACACCACTGCAGTTCTGTTTGAAGTTCGGAAGCCATGTAATTTCAGATCCGTAAGTAGGACGCAAAACGTCCTATGTGTTATTAGTATAACACATATTACTGTGACCTCAAATTAAGATAAATGCGCTGAAAATGTTTTTTCATGTTGAAACGTATGCTACAGTTTATAAATTCAGCACATACTGCCAAGTTACGTCTGTTTATTTACGAATAGATTTGGTTATTTACAGTCTTCTTCCAATTTTGGCAAAGTACATCTACAATGTGTATACATTCATTTCCTTAAAAATCCATACATTAATTTTGTTTTCTTTATTTATTCAATCCGAGGAAGTGTTGAACAAATATATGCTTGTGATCTTTTTTATATGGTGATGAATAGAACTGCGCTGGGAATTTTTGGTACTGGCCATGTTTATTTATTTTGTGCTTGATTGCAATATAACATTTACATTCAAACTACACATTTAGCTAGCTTTCACTTAATCTTAAACTCTCCTGACTTGTATTTTTCTTCATGTAATCCATTTACTATTATAAAAATTTTATTTGCAACGAATTATCAATAAGGTTTTATGTAACAGGAACAGGATATTTCAGAATTATATTAATTCCATTTCCATGTGTATAGATTTCGTTTTTCGAAATTAAATTATTTTATGGTTGCGTTGAAGTTTATCTGCCCGAGAGACTTTGTTACGTAGTGGGAAGTATAAGTGAATCATAACAAAATAATACTCTCATAAATAACAGCAGGGAGTAACTGGTGTTATGAATACTCGCTGTCTCGTGTATTTTACATTCAAATAGGGTATACTCTTTGTTTTTACTTTCGTTTTACACACTGATTTTTAAAATGTTAAAAATTGTTTATCTACGTCAGTACCACTGTGGCTTGTTATTTAACAATGATCCTGCAGTCTTGTCTGCAGGCTGTTCACGTCAAACTAAGCACTTTTGAAAGCCCTGCTTAAATCTATGTGTATGCATATACTGCATATTTCTGCCATATGTAAAAGTAACACTTCCATGGTTCTGATTACTTCATTCACGCGTCGGTAATGTGAAACTGTGAAATTATCATAATGGTAAATATTTGACCAATTTTCTCATTATTTCACCTACATGCATTCAAAAAGAAAGCAAATACATCATTTCAGTATTGGCGAATGTTTACCTTACACTTTTAATTCAACGTAAAGACATGGACTTACTTTCCCTCCGTCGTTACCAACTTTACTTGGTGCATGCCAGAGATTGTGCCCGTTGCAGGTAAGAGCAATTACATTTTTCAAAGGTTGTTTCAAATGTACTGAATTAACCGTGGGCAGCCTATACTTCGATTGTGTAGATAACAAGTCAGGAGATCGAAGTGTTTTAAAATTACAAAAGTAAATTTGGGCAGAAAAATAAGCGCTGAGTGTAACTTTTCCATTTCAAAACGCAATTGAGCAAGGTTTCGCGTCCACCAGTGTAATTTGCAACTCGACAGTGAATGCCTCTCGTTTACTTACAACAAGAACGTGAGTATCAGGGGGTTAGCGCGGCGCCTGCAACTTCCGGGGGTATGCAGCCGGTCGAACCAGGCTCTCCCCACTGGCACAACAGACATCAGCCTGCATTTTTTTTTTTTTTTATTTAGCTGTATTGAAGAGCCTTGCAGATTATTTATTACAACCATTGCATACTCGCTGTATCTCTGAGGTTTTCCAGTAAAAGCATGCATTATACATAATAAATCTCTATAATAAACTTGTGTACATGGTATGCAAAAAATATCGTTTTATTAGATACTGCTTGCCGATCTCTCTGTGCAGTATTTGTGCGCAGCATGTCAAAAGATGTGTAAAAAATTAGCACCCGCTTTGCTGTTAAATGCATATGACAAAAATATAGACTGCGTAATATTTACGTCATAACCAAAACTACATTTTCCAAAACCAGTGCTGTATACTTGACGAACATTTATAAATAGTGTTGTATTTGTCGGTAGCGAATCGACACGCAACTCTGAATCAATCTTTAATTTTTTATTCGGCAAAGTTATATTCGCTCCAATTGCCTATATTTTTGATAGTAATTCTAGTAATTTGTAACACCACTAGTTATCTAATAATACTGGGTTCAGATAGCTATCTAATATTTTTTGTGCTCGGGAGAAGTTGTAAAGTACTTCTACATACTCGTACGTTTAAAATATTCAAAATTTATTTTTTTTGAAAAAAAAAAAAAAAAAAAAAAAAAAAANAAAAAAAAAAATTGCTATGCTTTGAAATTTTGGGTTTGTCTTTTAGGAATGAAAATGCTAAGTGAAATGCAAATGCAAAATGGAAACGCAAAAATGTTAGTAATCCTAACCAAAAAAAAATTATATAGAGTGCAATTTCTTCCGACGGAATTTATGTATAGAGACATTAGCTGAAGAAGGGCCTGGCTAAAGTTGTTATTGTCAGTTGTCATTACATTTCCGAGAACTACTGGGCTATTTGCCACTCCCTCCCCCACCACAACCACCAACACCCTCGGAATACCGAAACTCGTTCTCGCTGTTTGCTCCCTGTGCACTCTCGGCCACCCCCTCTCCACGCCGGGGAAAATGCTTGCACGTAAAGCCTTCACCGAGTTCGGACAGTGGCCACATAGTGAGGAGGGCACCACTTTCCACTAGCCTTTCTGCTACAAACCTGTTTTCCTGCAAACATTTCCACCAGCTATTATTTTTACTAGATACTCAAGTCACTAATTGAATCTACGTGTATTCCCTCGTGATTTGCCGTCTTTAGTTTCTTTTTGCTCCCTTTCGTTTGTCTGTAGTAGTAATTTCAAATGCGCGTCGAGATTTCAAGTTTCGAGAAGTACAGAAAGGAACCGTTTTCGGTGGGTTACAAATCAAAAACATAACGATGAGGCACTTCAAAGCGTACAATACAATCAAGTTAGTTTAAAAAAGGGCTGTTTGACACGTGAAATTATCCTCAGATCATGAATCAACTGCAAATAAATGGTCAATAGAAACTTAATTATTCCTTAACAGCGTATTTAAAAAACAAATAACTGAACTTGTAAGTACTTAGTTATGATCTTATAGTGTACTAAAGAAATATCGAGAACGAGAGTACACAATAATGAGCAAATTTATTAAGGATACTGCCCCCTTAAGCTGCAACGGGCCTCCGAACCGACAGTTTTGAGAGTTGAGAGTTTGGAGGGTTGACCGACCTTAAGCGACAGGTGTGCGAGAACAAGCGAAGCTGCGAGCCAGCGGAGCGACGAGTGGCGACGAAGGTGACCAACCGGAGTGAAGTCTGCGGACAGCGAGCATTAGTGCAGTGGAGAGCGAGACTGGTGGGCGGGAATACTGAGTTGGACGAGTGAGTGACAGACATTTGGAACGATGGAAATAGACAGATTGAATGTGTAAATGACGAGTATGAATTAAGAGACTGTAACCAATGTAGATACTTTGAAAAATACATTATTTAGAATTGAGGTAGACATCAAATATTGCGCTCACTGAGAATAACAATAGTAATGGCAGAGATAAATAGTTTAATGTTATAAATAAAAGCCGTGTGAATAAATTACCAGATTTAGTGCTTTTATTTTTATTAAGACCTCCACCCATCACGACTTCGGATACGCTCCTCTAGCATCTTGTAACAATATTGTCGCAGCGTATACGAGCCAGGAAGCTCCCGATGCTGTTGTCATCGCAGAATATAAAGATTATTGGTCATTTTTAAAGTTGCCCAATAAGGAATCTTCCATTATAAAATGCGAATGATAAAAAGTATGATACTGCACTCTGACATGTTCATTTATTGGTTTGCCTTTTTAGGAGAGAGATAGTTAAAGGGAAAAAGAGAAAGAATTTGGACGACGCTTTTGAAATTCCTTTTCGTTTGGATACGGATCGTTTTAATGTACCTTTCATTTTGAACACCTATGCATTTATACTTTAGCACGAAAATTAGTTTCTAACACTAAAAACCACTGCTTTATGACCACGTAAAATAAAATGTATTAATTAATGTAGGAACTAATTCTCATCACGTGTTTTCTGCTTGCCTAATGTGCGTCGGCATTGCACTCAGAATAGCCAACGTAAAATTAACTTTTGTTCGTTCGTGCATAAGCTGATACAGGATTTTGTAAATGGCACGTTGTTTGTTTGGAATACGTGAAATTGCCACTTACTGACTGTCAGAATCTGGCCAACTTATATGAGATGAAGTATACATGTGGACGACAGAGCTTGAAGGACTCGTGTTAATAGCAATCCTGCAAGCAAACAGGGAAGGAATTGGAATTCCGTGTTACCTAATTTGGGATCAAACTGACTGTTAACTTGGGCAGCAGCAACTGAACAAATACTTAGTTAACGGTCGAGTATGGACTGCAGAGTGTAACCTACAGTGCATTTAATCTGTGGACATTTTTTGTCCCTGCTAGTTGTTCGTGCATGTCGCTGCTAAATTTGCTTTGACGATGCTGCACATTTCGGCATTCGAGCGGAAAAGGCGGCTAGCATCTCGAAGTCACAAAGAAGCTAATTTTGGACCAGGTGCTTGGTTCGAGTTTCGAGTAAGACATGACTGTGTGTGTTCTTTTCAGATTAAGGTTAGCTTAATTTCACACGTAAGGTTTTAAGAGAGGGAGGAATAAGCTTACTTACACAAAAGCGGGGTAGTTAAGAGGCCAAATAAAATTTGTGTGAGAAAGACAAAAATAAGTAATGCGGCAATACTGAAGGGGAGAAACGCAAGTGCTTGCATGGGGTAGTGATTAGACCAATCGCTTCCCTTAACGGCGATCCGGTTTCGAGTCCGTGCGAGGTCGGTGGCCGGTGGGTTTCCTCGGGGCACTTTCATTTCACCCATCATTGCATTCCATCACTGTTGCTTCTCCTCCTTATTTCATTTTCACTGGCGTTGAAGAGCTCCACCCTAATCTCTCGTTAGGTCAAATTATTAGGATTCGTCTGTTTTTTTATCTTGGAGAACCCAGCATAAATTATTGAATTATAACGAAACTGAAATATATTCCATTCACAAAAATTCTTCCATTTATTCAAAAATGTTGTCTTGAAGATGGCGCAAAATCATTTACGGTTTTTACACTGTGGTATTTTACAGCCTCTTGTTTGCTTCGGCGTCGCTTGATTTCCATAACGACACAGCACTTTGCGCTATAAAACAGTTATCTAACTACACGAACGCGATATTCTTGTCACTGAATTGTGTGGCCTTGGAGACTTTTATGTCCACAGTTCCGAGAAGCTGGTAGCTGGCGATGCTATGCATTGTAAACGATGCAATGCTGTGTAAGTAAAGCAATTCTTGGAAATAGCTTCTTGCGCGCGCCGTGGAATCCCCAACGTGTGTATCTTATGCCTGCCAACGGGGGACAGATTTATGATGTAATGGCACGCTAACACTGATAACGAAATGCGTCAATGAAACATGCTATCTTCTAAAACTGGTGTCATTTAGCGTGTCATAGGCCAAAAAGCACGGGAGCTTTGCGGCTACCAAGTCACGGGCATAAAATATCTCATCATTGCATGTGAGCGCAAGCCACTAACGCGTGCAGTCTTTTTGTCAGTAACGCGCATCTATGGGTATGATTTCGAACTATGGCCCTGTCATTTTATGGCGTAATAACAAAGCCTTAAGTGTGCTTCAAACCCATAAATTATTTGAAAAGTTCTTTACAGAAATTATGCTACGTAGTAAAGTGCTCTTGAAAACACGCGCTAATGACATTTTCAGTTTAGGAAACACTTCATTGAACAACTGAGAAACTAACATTTTTATGCATGTATGTTTCTCGGCTGCTATTCGTAAGGTGACATCGTCTGAAGACAAATGGGAATATTTTAAATAAACTGTTATTTTCTGATGCGCTGCGATGGTACGAAAACTGCAACCTTAGAAACTGGAAGAACGCATTCAGTCTCAAATGATCAGAATTGACACTAACCCATTCATTTTATGTTTCTAATGTCTTCCCCAATGATACTGCGAACCCCCGCCCCTCGGGTGGTTTTTGAGCCAATCACATCTGGTATTAGGAAGCTCCCGCGTGCTGCCGAGAGCGTGTGTACTGTCAGCGCCACAAGTGCATGCGGCTCGCCTCACTACTGATGCCTGTGCTTTGTCCGCCGGCACGGTCTGGCCGGCGGCAACTCATTAGTGACGGCCTGGCTGTGTATCACTTGTTATAAAAATATTCGGCGCGCATCGGCGAAAAATACCTATATATACAATAAAAAACATTGCAAATATATATATATATTTGTATGTACATACACACACACTCGCAATGATGCACCGACTTGATAGTCTGTTTCTGGTTGGGAAGAAGAAGAGCAGACCGGGGGAGTCCTGCTTTGACTAGTATCCGAATAGATTCTGGTACCAAGGGCCTCTCTAGCATACTAACAATGACTTCTTCCCTCCAAACAGGTTTGCACCTTCAGTGCTTAGGCAAAATGAATGTCAACCCCCCTCCCAATTTTGCAAGTTATAATAATTGAAATTAAATAAATCAGACTGTGAATAAAATTGCTCAAACTTTCAATTTCCAAGCAATCTACCGAAAATAATTTAATTTTAGAATATATTACTTTAGACTTTCTCTTAAAGCAACCCACATAACCTCCTAATAATAAATTTAAGCGCCAAGAGAAAAAGAAGTATGTCATAAGCAAACGTATATATTTGTATCTATTTTCTTGGATTAATTTGTTTTTATAAGTTATTAATTCAATATATATAATCCATTCACGGTATCTTCGATACTTTTGAAAAGAAGCTTTGAAAAATCACCCTAGGAGTTACATGTTCAATTGGTTATAAAAAAATGGTATATGGAAAAAGGTTTTGTCTTGCTTTTAGCACTGAAGCACTATATAAATTGGTTGTTTTAAGTTTTAAGTATATTTTTTCAATAAATTTTAATAATTTGTTAAAAGTCCGTAAGAATTAACAACGGATTTTGAAGGGACATGTTGGTTATAGCTGAAAAGAAATAGTTCGTAGGTTAAATATTAATATGTATAAATTTAATGCCGTAATTGTAAAGTTAATATTGCTAAACTATATATTTACATTTTTACGTAGCACTCATGGGTAAAGATTTCACTGTTATTAATTGAAATTAAATAAATTTCAGTGTCTGTCCAGCGGACTCATACACTCCATCTTGTCCGTTTGGGCACGTTGTTTTCAGAAGTATAACCACGCCATATTGGAGACGCTGAATTGTGGTTATAAAACTAACGTAAGACATTCTTTCTACTTACAAGATAATTCTAGGTTAAGATGTAATTTTAGTATTAGCGTTGTTATTTCTGCAGTTTATC
>NQII01007701.1:0-66052 GCA_002778355.1 Clitarchus hookeri
ATTACCATCACACCTAGTTCTCTATGTATTACTAGACATTACTATCACACCTAGTTCTGTATGTATTACTAGACATTACCATCACACCTAGTTTTCTATGTATTACTAGACATTACCATCACACCTAGTTCTCTATGTATTACTAGACATTACCATCACACCTAGTTCTATATGTATTACTAAACATTACCATCACACCTAGTTATCTTTGTATTACTAGACATTACCATCACACCTAGTTCTCTATATATTACTAGACATTACCATCACACCTAGTTCTCTATATATTACTAGACATTACCATCACACCTAGTTCTCTATACACTACTAGACATTACCATCACACCTTGTTATCTATGTATCACTAGACATTACCATCACACATAGTTATCTATGTATTACTAGACATTAACATCACACCTAGTTCTCTATGTTTTACAAGACATTATCATCACACCTAGTTCTCTATGCATTACTAGAAATTACCATCACACCTAGTTCTCTATATTTTTATTCGTACTAATTATAAATGAAATGTTATAATTTATGGATAAAATAAATGCAAAAATTAAATTTAACCAAATATAAAACACTTGTATGCTATACCGAAGTATAAAACACCTATGACACATTACATATATAGGAAAAAACCAAACACGTCATATGTGAGGTAATTCTTGCTTTTTTGCTTCCATCATATATTTTCCTGAGACATTTACGTTAATCGAATTTTCTATAGTAAATTACAAATATGAAAATTAATTATAAAAATTAAACATAACAGAAAATATTTTCATTTACGTGTGTTATACCATCGTAGAATTTGACATCCGACAGTATTTAAAATTATATGTTAATTTACGCGGTTAAATACGTAATACCGTGTATCATGTATGTATTTTTACAACAGTAGGTAGTTTTTTATTGCGTTAATTATGTGATAACATTTTTTTTTTCAGTGTCAGAATTATTTTTAATTGCAACATATTTATACATCTTTCTAATCTACTGAGGCTTGTTTCGTTTACAAGGCCTTAGTCACTAAGCATGTTGTTGATTGTTACCATGGTAACGGAATGGTATGATATACAGAATGCATCTAAATTCAACTGACAAACTTCGGCAGCGGGTTAATCACGAAAACAAACGTCGAAAACATACAAACGACCTAAGGTCTAAGTCGAATCCCGAGAGCGCTACACGTCGTTTAAGTTAGACCTGATGCGCCCGATTATTACAGACATCGGAGAAGACATGTAAGATGGAACACTGCGTTTCTAGATAATGTGTAAGTGTAAAATGATCTACAAGCACCACAAAACCTGTCGCTGTCATCAAATTAATTAATGTAAATAATAACGGTTACCACTCTTATTGCGAGCCATTCGACATGACGCGGTAGCGTATGTGGGATCTTATTGATGGAGTACGAATCCGCATGTCCAATTGAAGAAAAAGGTTGCCTTCTGTAAACACACTAACCGCTACCGTTTAAGAGTAATTCGAGTTTGACATTTCAAAAGAATTATGTTCACAACCTGGCAGGCGGGCAACACGCACAACTTCCAACAACGGATGGTTGCGAATATCAAAGGGACAAGATAACGCGTTGAGGTTTGTAACAGTGGCGTTGAGAAATGCCGTAAATTACAATAAATCGAAGTAATAGTTAACTACATGACGTCTGTCTCCATAGCGAGAGACTCGAGCGCGCGGAATGGATTGTGGCGTATCAAGCACGAGTATTAAGAGAACAGAGGACACCACCGTAATGCCTGCAATAATGTAGCGCTTACAGTAGTGATTGATAGTTACATGAGAACCATACCAAAGTTACCAAATGTCTCTTCTGTGTAAGAATCTACTTGTGTGTGCTGTGATCGTGGAATAGGTGTACATTGTAAATCGACTTTGTGAATTGGTTATCATCACCAACTCGTACACGAGGCTGGTGCGGGTGAACACCGGTTGTATGCAGGTATCACAACACTGTTGCGAGAGGGATGGCGTCATACGGTCATGTCTGTCATAACGGCCTACTATGTAGGCGGCCACATTAAAAAAAACCGTCGTCAAGTGGAGGGTCTTTGGCCTATGTGTCCTGTGATATGTTCAGTCATTTACTCAGCCAAAAGTATTGTACTAGTGTTAAGCGGAGTAGAACAGAGATTTAGTTCGAGTATCGCGAAGTGGATCGTTTTACTTGGCATGAAATGGCTGACATTCACCTTGTGTATGGGGCTGCGCAGTGCAAGAGTAGAGCTGCAGCACGCATGTATGGGGAAAGGTATCCATACAGGTGTGTGCCACATCATTCAACGTTCACAGCCACTATTTGAAGTCTGAAGACTACCCACAATGTGTACATTTCGTGCAGTGGTGTTTACAATGATGAGCAGTAGAGCCACATTTCCCAAGTGTCGTGTTGTTTACCGACGAAGAGCGATTCACAAGGAGAATGTGTGTTGACGTCTCATAACAGTCACATGTGGGTGGAGGCGAACACTCACGCGCCCTTCATCCACAATTACCAGGAGCGGTGAGGTGTTAACGTATGATGTGGTACTGTAGGCGAGAGTTTGATTGGGTCATGCATGTTGCCCGCTTGCTTAAATGCTGACCGGTGCCTCGTATTTCTGGAACAGGTGTTGCCAGAGTTGCTGGAAGACGTTCCACTTGGGACTAGACAAGAAATGTGGCTGCTGTTAGACGGTGCACCACCGCACTTTGGTCCACATGTTCGAGAGTATCTTGACACCAGGTTCCCAGGTAAATGGATAGGCTGTGTTAGGCCGAGGTTATGGCGTGCGGGGTCCCCCAGATTTTACACCGCTTGACTTTTACTTGTGGGGTGCTATGGCGTGTTCGGTGTACGAGACAATCGTGGCATCGTCGATGTACACTCTGCAGCAAGGTTGGAGGCCGACAGTTCGAGCACCTCATCTATGGGCTCGTTTATTAAACAGTAGTGTACTTCATTAAGTAATAAATTACAATGTGAATTTACCTGGCATCTTCTTATTGCTACAAATTAAAAATAAATTACCGGTAAACCACCACCATTAATTTGTTAACTCATATGTCAGAATGTTTCAGTCCTCTCTTTGTTATCTTGTCTCTTTGATATTCGCAACCATCCGTTGTTGGAAGTTGTGCGTGTTGCCCGCCTGCCAGGTTGTGAACATAATTCTTTTGAAATGTCAAACTCGAATTACTCTTAAACGGTAGCGGTTAGTGTGTTTACAGAAGGCAACCTTTTTCTTCAATTGGACATGCGGATTCATACTCCATCAATAAGATCCCACATACGCTACCGCGTCATGTCGAATGGCTCGCAATAAGAGTGGTAACCGTTATTATTTACATTAATTAATTTGATGACAGCGACAGGTTTTGTGGTGCTTGTAGATCATTTTACACTTACACATTATCTAGAAACGCAGTGTTCCATCTTACATGTCTTCTCCGATGTCTGTAATAATCTGGCGCATCAGATCCAACTTCAAAGACATTTACCACCCTCNTGGCGCATCAGATCCAACTTCAAAGACATTTACCACCCTCGGGATTCGATTTAGACCATAGGTCGTATATATGTTTTCGACGTCTATTTTAGTGATTAACCCGCAACCGAAGTTTGTCGGTAACATTTAGATACGTAATGTATAATTGATAGAACCTAGCACTCTCGTGATTGGCGGATTTGTTTGAATACGTCTCAAGTTACTGTATTTTAAAGGCTTGGTTATTATTTTTTTGAATTGTATCATACTAATAGAATTACTTACATGAATACCTTTTCAAAATGCCTTTTCGCCTAAAACACGTAAGTTTACATGGCCTACTGTACCACGACTTGCATGTAACATTTGGCGGGAATAGGTTGATTGGTCCTAGAGATATGGCATTAAACCTGCAGTTTTTTCATGTGACGGTCTTCATAAATGGTGTACAAAAAGGATATTTATTAACACATTAGGTGATTATGTTAAGTAATAATCGGTTACATAGTTTCGTAGATATAGCACACTAAGTTAATATGTTTATATAACCACCATTATGAAAATAAGCGAAGTTAAGAGATTTGGGCGGCTATTAATAGCGAGGTCTTGAGAGCTGACGTGGGTGAAGTGAGGTGAGTATGGTGCAGTGCTGGAATGAGGTGGCGGGGAAAACGGGAGATCCCCGAGAAAGCCCGCTGACCAGCGGCATCGTCTGGCACGATTCCCACTTGCGAAAATCCGNGGGAAAACGGGAGATCCCCGAGAAAGCCCGCTGACCAGCGGCATCGTCTGGCACGATTCCCACTTGCGAAAATCCGAAGTGAACCGGCCGGGGATTGAACCCGGTTCGCCTTGGTCGGAGGCGAGCAGTCTAACCGCTTAGCCACCATGGCCNAAGTGAACCGGCCGGGGATTGAACCCGGTTCGCCTTGGTCGGAGGCGAGCAGTCTAACCGCTTAGCCACCATGGCCTCTCTGAAAGTAATTGTCTGGCCCACTTAAAACATATGAATGATGGCCTACCACAGTGCATATTCTTCGCCAAATTAGGTAAGAATTGATTGATTGTTTCCCGAGATATAACAAAAACTTCATGTTTTCATATGGGGTTATCTTACAAAATGGCGGAGAAATGAGGCTTTGTGCATAAAAATTTGATGGTTGTAATATATACTGGCAGCATACAAAGTTAAGATGAGATTTGTTTGGCAGTTTCGTAAATACAGAATACTAGGCTAAAATGTTTATATGATCGCCATTTTGAAAATAAGTGTCTTCTCCACTCAAAACATGTCGCTTTACATACTGCCGTGCTACTTGTTAGCCTACTTTGGTATAAATATTTTGGTTAAACTTCAGGAGATACGACAAAAAAATAGATTTTATTTCATTTGATGATATTATACATAATGGCGGACAGAAGATACTTTTGTTTAGACACATTTGACAGCTGCAATATAAACTGCTAGAATGCCAGGTCAAGTTGGAATTGATTGCATGGTTTCGTCGAATAGCGTACTAATCCAAAATAGCTATATGACATTCCAATTTGAAAATAAAGTGCCTGGTACCTTAAATCATAACATTTGGCATCATCTGCCTTAAGTACTACTTTTCTGCTAAATTTGGTAGGATCGGTAAATATTTTCCGAGATATGACATAAAACATCATTTGAATGTTGCGCTGCTTATCAAAGAGTCGGACAAAAGCGGCTTATTTTACATATACGATGCTCGTGACAGACACTTTCAGCACACAAAGTTTGTTCGAAATTAACCTAACAGTATGGTAGATATAGGCTACTAAATAAACCATTTTTGTAATAGGTTCATAATATATTTAAATCGCATATGTTTACATGGCCTACCATAGTATTACCTACCCGCCAAAATGCGTGAAAATAGGTTGAGTAGTTTTCTAGATATAATGTGAAAGCATAACTTTTTAATGCGGTTCTATCTTTCAAAATGGCGGACCAACAACTATGTCCATTTCAAAATTTAATGTCCTTTTATGTACTGTTAACATACAAAATTTTGCTTAAACTGGTTGGAATGGTTCCCGAGATTTAACATAGCACAATACAATTTAAACGGCCGCAATTTCTAAGGTAAGTACCCGTAATGGTATAAAACTATAAAATTCGAATGCCATTACTGAATGCTATATGTGTGCCGAGTTTGGTGGAATTCGGTTCAGGCATTCAAATGTTTTAGACTGAAACACACCCACACACAGATGCACATACAGGATGGGGCAGAAAGAACTCCCCGATTTGAGAAGCTAATAAAGACTAAACCAAGAAAGATCCAAGACATAACCTGTTATTCACGATTAGTACACAAAATGAAATTTTACATCAACGCATTTGAAATATCACATCATTCAACTGGCGGCTTCCATTGTTGATACACTGACTGAGCCTTTCCCGGTAGTTTTCCATTTCTCTGCCGATAATTTCGGGCGGAATGACAGCAAAATCTTGGGTTATTGCCTTCTTCAGATATTCCAGTGTGTGGGGACAGCGTTGATACAGCTGAGAATTTAGTTAGCCCCATAGGAAAAAAAACAAAATGCTAGAGAACGACGATATATGTGGGCTGGTGCACCATATTGTTGAAACCACACATTTTATGTCCATGTTAAGCGAAAAGATCACCTAATTTAGCCCAGAGACAGTCGTCTAGCATTTGACAACACAGATCGGTGATCATGATTACTGTTATGCCGTACTCTTCAAAGACGTATGGACCCCACACTCCAAAATGAAACACTGCACACAAAACTGTTACCTTAAGGCTATGGAGTGGTCGTTGGTGAAGTTCCCGAGGGTTGTCTTGAAACCAGTTTATTGACAGTGCCTGAAAGGTAGAAATGAGCCTCATCACAAATTTTCTGAAGAAGATCACGACACAAAGTTGCACGAGTTTCGAGATCTCTTTCACTCGGTTCTTGTGCAATCAAAATTTTGTAGGGGTACATTTTGACATATCTGTGCAGAATTCTCCTAATNCTCTTTCACTCGGTTCTTGTGCAATCAAAATTTTGTAGGGGTACATTTTGACATATCTGTGCAGAATTCTCCTAACACTTCGACGTGATAACTGTAGTGCAACTGCGTGTTTCCCCACATAAGGGCGTGGAAATTGCTGAAAGGACGCTCCTACAGCGGCCACATCTGCCTGTCCTTTTATGGCCCGAGGTCATCCAGGAAATTTCCTTCAACGCAGATCCTGTTCGCCTGAAGGTTTTTTTAAAATCAGGAACAGGACCACGACATCCGAGCGAGAAGCGGATGCAAAACGCACACTGTGTTGTTATCGGAGAACCGCCNAATCAGGAACAGGACCACGACATCCGAGCGAGAAGCGGATGCAAAACGCACACTGTGTTGTTATCGGAGAACCGCCATTTAGAATGAATTCCTCGACAGAAAAAGCGAAGTGAAAACTGCATGACAACAGCTGTCTAATGTTACCTTCCCCAAAACTGTATCTCCACCCCACCCACCACTACGCCCCTCGAAAATTTGGGAGTTCTTTGTGCCCCACTCTGTGCAGTCAAGTGATCTCATAAGCATTTCTTTCCTTCAAAAAGAAGCTAATAAAAATTGACTTAAAGTATATATAAATGTGGCAATTTTGCACCAGGTAAAAAATCATTCTCCGAAATGAAAACTGTTCATAACTGGAAATTGCCAAATTTTCGAGTTGTGGCGACATTTTTTTAGGTGTGCGACATATGTGTAACGTTTCTTAAACTTTGTACGCAGGCGAAGATAACTCCAAAACGGTGAGCGTGTTTCGAAGGAAGCATTGTCACATAAAACTGTGTATTTAGTTTGGCGGCATCACAGGTGACCACCTTAAGTAATTTCACGCCAGAACTGTGGCGCTACAGGAGTGGTAGAGTGTTCAAGGCAGTGCGCTATCTCGCAGTTCATAGAACATTCCAGACACTGTGTTTACGTGCCTATCCTCGGAATGCTATTGACATTTGTAAATACAATTTGTATTAACGATCTGCCGATTTCATTGCTAACATCTTATTTCTTTCTTTTGTGTTCTTGTACCCACGACGTGACACATCATACAAGGCATGGCGTGCCTTCACTGTTTCAAGAAGTTTTCTATTTGCAGTGTTACTGTGCCTCATCACTACACTACTGCAGTACAGTTAAGTGACGCGCCCTACGGCCCTACTTGTCCTGCAGATGTCAGCTCGCGGGCGCACCTGCATGAGAGCTGCCGATCTCAACTTATTTGTTTCTTAAGGGAACATTTATTCTACTCAGGTTGGGGAGCTCAACGCTTAATTTTGGCTACTACAAATTTTCGCCGCCAAGCTGCAGTGGTGTGTGTGTGTGCCTGCTTTTTTCGTTTTGTATGTAAGTAAATGGGATAATTGCAATTTTATAAAATAACTGTAATTGTGAAAAATCTTTCGATTGTGTTGCGTAAGGGCCTACGTAGAGAACAAACTGTGTTCTTGGAACTAAAGTGATAATATAACGAAATATGTTCATGTGTTAAATATTCTGTCGTAAAACTGGGTTTACCAAAACGTTGGCTTACACGATCGATTAATTTAAATATGAGGAGTTCACTTATTGCGTAAGTGGAAACAGCTGTCAGGCAGTGGAAAAATAACGTAATTCAAGAATGAAGAAATGTTACTTACACGTTTCCTGTGCAACCGATATGATTTCTTCGCAATGTAGAGTGAAAATTAACGACTCAAAATTGGATTCGAAGTAGAGACGCTTGTATCCTCATAATACTACGCTGCAGTGACTTCCAGAATGTTTTAAATTGTGAGTTAAATAAAAAGTGCTTTAAGCAACAAGCTATCAGCAATACGCGAGTGGCAGTAATTCCCATGAAACAAAACATATATTATTACTTGNGTGCTTTAAGCAACAAGCTATCAGCAATACGCGAGTGGCAGTAATTCCCATGAAACAAAACATATATTATTACTTGGCTTCACATGAATGTGGAAGGTTTTGAATAGTCAGAGAAAATTGTAAGAGATTTCACGCAGCAAATTTAATAATATTTATGAACAAAATATTTACACTCTGATATATTTTTCTACGTAAGCTACCTCCGATTTTTCAAATTCGTCATATCAATTATTTATTATCCATCCACAGTATTATAAAAAATCAGAAATATTTATGCGGAAAAATGACTCTGAATGCAGCGTTAGTCCGTAGATGTGAACCTTTTTTTTCTAAATAAATACAAAATCTCGGATTAAGATTAGAACACACTATCAAAACATATGGAAATAAATGAATTAAAATTTCTACCGTGCTTATTTTGAAATATTTTCATGCTCAGTTTAATGGCAATATATTTTGTGATCTTTGAATGAATAGTGCAATGGGGATGAATGGATAAATGGAGATTTTTGGACATTCGTCATTGCGATGCAGATGTCTGCCATGGAAAAAACATGTCTGAACAAGAAAATAATATACTTAAATAATACAAGTAACCTATGGACGAGAAAATAAATATATGTATACAACACTGCAAAATTTCAAAAGGGAAAAGAGCAAAAAAAAAAAAAAAAAAAAAAAAANGTGCTTTAAGCAACAAGCTATCAGCAATACGCGAGTGGCAGTAATTCCCATGAAACAAAACATATATTATTACTTCGCTTCACATGAATGTGGAAGGTTTTGAATAGCTGTAAAATAGTCAGAGAAAATTGTAAGAGATTTCATGCAGCAAAGGTAATATTTTAAATCCGNTCACGCCGCAAATTTAATAATATTTATGAACAAAATATTTACACTCTGATATATTTTTCTACGTAAGCTACCTCCGATTTTTCAAATTCGTCATATCAATTATTTATTATCCATCCACAGTATTATAAAAAATCAGAAATATTTATGCGGAAAAATGACTCTGAATGCAGCGTTAGTCCGTAGATGTGAACCTNATATATTTTTCTACGTAAGCTACCTCCGATTTTTCAAATTCGTCATATCAATTATTTATTATCCATCCACAGTATTTATGCGGAAAAATGACTCTGAATGCAGCGTTAGTCCGTAGATGTGAACATTTTTTTTCTAAATAAATACAAAATCTCGGATTAAGATTAGAACACACTATCAAAACATATGGAAATAAATGAATTAAAATTTCTACCGTGCTTATTTTGAAATATTTTCATGCTCAGTTTAATGGCAATATATTTTGTGATCTTTGAATGAATAGTGCAATGGGGATGAATGGATAAATGGANAAAAAAAAAAAAAAAAAAAAAAAAAAAAAAAAAAAAAACAGAACAGTAACTAATTACAAAAAATATATGTATATATACACGACCAACATATAACACATAGGGAACAACACAGGCGAGAAAACGTTTGAAAAAATTAGGACAACACCGACAAAATAAGTAGGAACAAAATAGCATAACACAAAAAAGAAACGCACTCAAACACAGCAGTTTTCTTGTCTGTTTCATATATTGTGCTTTTCTGTTTCATTTGAATGTTTTTCTTATGGGGGTGATTGCTAATTTCTTGTTTAAATGCTTCTAACTCCTTTATAACTGCTGTGTTGGGATGTGGTTGTGAAGGTCTTGTTTGTACTTTTGCATACCTTCATCTATTCGTTTAAAATTGGACTCCATTGCCAGTAAGGAGCTGTTGTTCATTACAACTAATTGGTCTACTACTGAAGGTAGAATTGAGTCCCACACAATTTCCATAATGTCTTCCTCAGACATGTTCGGTTTGACCTTTTGTACCAAATACAAAATTTCTTGTACATGTATGACTGCAGGCTTGTGTGTTACCTGTCTTTTGGAATAGAGCAATGCCTTATATTAGTTTTTATTTTCCCTGGAAGCAAAAACATTTGATAGTCCTTGTGTAAAATGTTGCCAAGTCTTGGATCTATGGTAGATACAATTATTTTTATGTATGTGTTTAGTTGACCCTGTTAAGTGAAATTGCAATCTCTTGATTTTCTTATTGTCATCCCATTCGTTGACTTCACTGGTTTTTTCAAAATTGTTTAGAAATTCAAAAATATCCTCCCCTGGGCTGCCATTAAACTTTTCTACTGGAGCTGGTTGCTGAGCTACTATATACAAGGGTTGTGCCTCCGCCATGTTGTGGCCTAAAGGGGGTTGATTGTCTGAGTGTACGATTGAGTTTGGGTTAATAAAATATGGGTGAATGTGTTCGGCTATGGGTGGATCCTGAGTGTTATAATATGAATCCGTTCTAGTGAAAGTATTGGGTAGCTCGTATTCGAGTTGAAGTTTGTGGTAGCTGTACTGTGTCGTCATGTTGCAATTCCTTTAAATATTGTCTGGTTACAGGTCTGTTGAGGGAGTGTATTGTGAACTGTTACTGTGTCGTGAATGTGTGTGGAAGTGCTGTGATGTGAAGTAGTGTTTAATGATTGTCGTGAGGTATTTATTTCCACAGGGTTTGCTATAGAAAGGTCGAACAAGCCCCTCAGTTTGCCAGTGTCTTTACTATGCTGTGCCATGAAAAAGGCGTATGCTGATAAAGCAGAAATAAGCCAAGGTATTTACCGAAACTATCCTAAGGCTGCGGTTACTAACTACGCACTACTGTCCCCAAATTCTCACACCAAGGGCTTGAGAGCGATTCCCGGAGTGGGCAGATGTAGACAGCAACTCGCTTTAGTTGCTTAGGAAAGGGCAGGATTGGCGCCTCCACCACTTGTTGTGTATGCCACTTAAGGCAACACGCCAACTTAAAGGAAAATAGGAGGGAAGGGGTGATTAATAAAATAATTATTAGGGCTACCAATACTTTTTAATAGCTAAGTAAAACTATTAAAAGTCCTCGGTAACATGTTAGGGAAGGACTGGGTAGGAATTGATCTCTTTCTCTTGAACAACTCACCCCTGAAGAGCCGGAAATCGGATCCCTGCCGTCTTGTGTCCGCCTCACGTCGCTGACGCCCCACGAAGACCCTCTCTCTCCTGGTTCGGATCCTCAGACCACTCTTCTCGCTCCCCTCCTGTTAGTACGTTGCAATTCATTCCTACTCGCCGATAGCTTGGCGTGTGCAGAGTTATGGTTGGCAGCCAATGGCCATCCTACGGTGTCAGCCAGACATAATTAATACGACCCAACTTGCAGGTTTTTTTGCCGATCCCATGGAAGAAGGGAAGTCTGCGGATCCTGCGAAAGGAAGGCAAGAAGGATCCTGAAAATCCAAGATTCTGTCGACTTCTAACATGGCTTCTGGTACTTGGTGAAGTATATGAGAAGCTAATAAACCGGAGACTCATAATGGCTTTGGAAGCAGAAGGAACTCTTAGTGAGAAACAATATGGTTTCCGCAAAGGAATGGGTACAGACTTTGCTCTGCACGATGTAATAAAATATGCGAAGAACTGTCACACAAAGTATATACTTGGGGTGTTCCTGGACATAGCAGGAGCTTTTGACAATGGCTGGTGGCCAGAAGTAATGTACCAACTGAAAAGGAAGAGATGTCCAGCGATCATCTACAGGTTAATTTTGGACTTCTTCGCAGACAGAGAGAGCACATACTCTGCCCAGAATGCGCAAGTGAAGAAAAGATTCACAAAGGGATGTCCCCCAGGGGTCGATCCTTGGTCCGATCTTATAGAATGTCCTCTTTGATGGATTCTTGGAGTTGGGTCTTCCGCTGGTGTGTGTGGCCTTCAGAAATGTAGATTATGGACTCATCCTCATATCAGGAAACGCAAGGCGGCAGTTTGAAGAGAAGGCAGAAGTTATAATGGAGAATATTTGGACATGGTCCAAACAAGTGAAGCTGGAATTCTCCACATCTAAGATGAAGACCATGCTGCTCAAAGGGGAACTGCAGAGGCCGGCTACTGTACGCTTTGGTGGAGACTCGGTGGAGTGTGCGCATGAGATGAAATATGTGGGAGTCATTATGGATGAAAATCGGAGCTTCCTGAAGCACATAAAGCATGTTGCCAAAAATACTGTGGTGGTCTTTCAGAGATTAAGGACTATTGGTAACACAAGCTGGGGCCTAGATTTTAGAACACTTAGAGTTTTATATATAAGGCAGTGTTCGTGACCATTATATCATATTGGGCCGTTATATTGCATAATAGAGTTGAGCTAGTGATACATAAAGGAAGCTTATTAATGCTCAAAGGGCAGCACTGCTGACCGTCAATAAGGCAAATAGGGCAGTGTCCAATGAGCCACTTCCTGCCTTGGCTGGAGTTTTGCCAATGGATAAACTGGTTAGATACAGGGGCATTGTGATGGAGAGATCATGAACTGGAAGATTATCGAAGCTAGAAAAACAAGAGGTAATGGTAGAAGTATTCCAGAACTGGCAAGAAGAATGGGAAACATCTGGGAAAGGGAGAGTCACATACGAGCTGTTACCGAATGTGAAAAACAGACTTGAAACGGAATATATCACTCTCAACCATTGCAGTGTACAAATATACACTGGCCATGGAAACTTCAAGGCCAAACTTTATAGTCTGCGGTTGGCGGCCTAACTGCTGTGCGATGTGTGTGGACTGGATGACACAATACAGCACGTCATCACATAATGAGGGAGACATAAGGAAATGGCACAGAAAGATCACAGAAAGAAAGAGCATTCACTTGGGTTTGGGAAATATGCTAAAAGATCAAGCTCTTCACAAGATATGGAATGAGTTCGCCACCAAAACTGGAAAAAGGCTGGAAGAATACGGCCAGTGGCGAGAAAAGCTTCCCGAGGATCCACGAGGGCCGAGGGGGCATTCAGGTAAAGGCTTCAATGTAAAATGTCGGAATATCCTTGATTGACAAGGAGGACAGGTTTTAGCGAGAAACCCGGTAGAATACCGAGTAAGGCACTAAGAACAGAGAATGGCCCGAAGAACAGAAGAGGAGAAAGTGCGGTGCACTGTATCACTCATCCGAGTGCAGTTACAGTGCGGGAGGATGGAGGGTGTGCCGGCCTTCGGGCCGTCAAACCTGCCGTAGTGCTGCTCATGCTGACCATTCGTCCTTAGTAGGCTACCGCTGACCACCTTTCTTCTGATCGCACTGCATGGCTGGCGTTGCAGTCATAACAATATGCCAATATGATCATCAGCTTTGTGGGTAACTGGTTTCGCCGTAACTTGTGTCTCCATAGTGATCCAAGATGACGCCATTCATTTGACTGTCGCTTCAATTTGGGTTCGTATGCTCGTGCCCATGTTTCATCAACTGAAACGATGCGGTTCAGCATGCCATTACCTTTACGGTGAAAGCGTTCCAGATTGATAGGACATGTCTCATATCGGGTCCACTTCTCTACCTCAGTTAAATAATGTGGCACCTACTTAGCTTAAATCTTCCGTAAATTTAAGTTCCGCCGTAGAATTCGGTGCACTGACGACGCAGGAATACCTGTATGCTGGGCTAATTCCATAACAGTCCTGCGAGAGTCGTCCATTAGGCACTGGACGACCACATCCAATTGTACGTCGTGGTCAGCTGACACAGCACGTCCACTGCAAGGTAGGTAGGCTGTTGACTCTCTTCCTTGTTTGAATGACCTCTACCCACCTTGCCACTGTACGAAAGGGTATATAGTGATTACCCTATCCTTCCCGTAGCTCTGCATGACATTCGCTTGCATTGCGACCGCGGCGTACGGCTATCTTGATGTACGCAGGCTGTTCGACCTTGGTTACGTCGATTTCGCACCACTGACAACCGACAACTGACATAGGGAACGTGCTCATGGTCGGACGGATGCACTCATAGCCCATCTGACGGCGACAGCAGTTCGACGTGTGGTAGCACACATTGACAAACCGTGGACCACCTCGGAGACTACTTTGAAGGATGTTAAACAGCTCATACATGTACGATACGTACCCGTTCAAATGAGTGTATACAGTTTGTATGAGAATAAATCAATTTAATGGTGATTTCAAGCTGCCATATTTGTCTTTGTTCCTTGCCGGACATTCCTGCAGCCATGCCCCATGTGGTGTCACTTTTAAAACGTACTTGTCGTACACTTTCAACTCTACATAGTACATTTCCTGTGTTGGGTCATTTTCGGGAGATAAACAACAGTTGTTATGACTTATGAATCCGCCCTCGTATCAACTTATATTTTATGCCTAGTTAGTTCAATTTATTACGTTTATTTCTAAAGATATATACTCACTTTCGTATAACGTAATATTACCGACGCATCGGTGAAAACATAAGTCAAGGACGAAAATGTGGCAAAAGTGGTTAAAATATCAGTAGCACTACACATAAAGTTAACAGAAAAATGTTAAAATTTCAAATGATGAAACAAGTATTTAACAGTAAATTAAGATTGTGCTATTAATGGAATTAGTCAATATAAAATAATGTTTGGGAAATGTTATACACCTAATCGGTCGTCATAATTACTTGGCTGTGCTAATTTTCTACCTATGCTGTATTTATATGAGTAATAACGTAACTAAATAACATTTTCATACATTGCATTATTAAAACCGATTGTCTTGATATACAACTAAAATATAAAGACTATTAAGTTTCTGTTAGGTTGTTAGGAGTTAATTACTTTTACAATAACCGGATAAATAATACTTATATACTTATCTGTTATCTGTTTAGTTACATTCAAAGTATTATAATAATTTTTCTTTGTATTTATTTTGTGTAAACTATTATGCTTTTATTTTTATATTCTTTCTTTTGTCACTGTTGTTATGTGTTATTCCATTGTATATTTCATGCATGAGTTTTTAAATTATTATTTATGCACATTATATCACAACATTTTACTTAAAATGCAAGTTTTCTTACTTGTTTTTGTATCTTAATGCACATAAAATGTTAATTTTTATTTGCGCTTATCTTTATAGCTATTTTTGTACTTCACGATATTTTTATTTTTTCCAGTCCCATTTCCGATGAACTGCTGAATGCCGGATAGGCTGCGATGCTAACTACTGGATCTCTTCTTCGCCTTCAAGTGTGATACCTCGGCAACTAGACTGCGAAAAATTAGTTCATAATGTTCGTTTTTGTTTCATATTGACACGAATGCCTGGCATATTAATTGTGCACCCGTGTGACTATGCAGAAATTCGCATCTCGTATTATCTTTGGGTCGACTAATATTCACGTATGTGATTTTGTATTTAATAATACTGTCAGGTTTCCGAAGAGTGACTCCTATGCAGCCACACTTCAGGACGGCCCGGGTTTGAGTCCCCACATTAACAGCATTTGGGCAATCACAAGACGTAACCTTCGAGCCATTCTCTAAAAATACTTTGGCCAATCACAGTACACCACTCGTCTACAAGCCTGAATAGGCCGGTCACTAATATAGACTTTTTAATGGATAAATTTATTTATATATTTTAACACTTACATGTCACCACACTGACACACATTACATTTACGTTAACAAAAATTTACTAAGATAAGTTTTAATCAGAAATACATATTTGATTTAGACAATGGTATAATTTATCAATGGCCACGCCCCTTGGTTCTGTTTGGCCAGACCAGACCAAGAATTAGCGCTCTCGACTTTCCCTCCTTTACTTACTATCTAGGAGCAGTCCCCCGCCCCCCACACTTGTGTGTCGGCAAGTCAAAGGTGACAGTTCACCCTGCAATAGTCGCCCTTCCAACGAAGCGTGCCAAAATTAAATAAAACAACTTATTTCTAGATGAAAATAAAGCTAATATAGTCCCTGGCAATAACTTCTCTCATTATATTCGCTTCTTTTGCTTCTTGATTCACATTAAAGTGAAACTTGAATGGTTGCTATACGGAAGTTTCTACACATTTAACATAATTTATAAATTTAAGTTTTCTATAAGGATAATTAATACGTTTATATTTTTAATGTGCTTCACATTATTATTTGTCGTAGTCATGTCTTTGGTAAAAAAAAAAAATTTTATGAAGCATTTTAAACATCGAATATGAATAAAAAAAAATCACATTAGTTGACGGAAATAAAGAGATTAACATTTCCAATAGGACAATAAAATATTGACACATTAATGCAATTTTGTTACTTTGTTTAAGCGACTAAATAATTTCAAAAGATTTCAAAAGTAGAGTCGAAATATCAAATAAAGATATTTTTTTAGTTAGATAATGGTTGATAAAAAAATATTAGTATTAAAAAAATATAGTGTATTATAAAAAATCAGAAATATATGTGAATCTAAAGATCCAAATTTCAATTCTTCCAAAACTATAAAAGTACTTGGTAATTTAGCATATTTTGCGATGTTAAAACTGAAAATAATATTTCCATTGATTTTACTGGTTCAGATATTGAAAAAAATAAGTATAATTATATTTATTGTATACATTTATAGACAGAATTGCAAATTAAATAGTATGCAAAATAAAATATTAATAAAAATGTAAATAATATTTTAAAGGTAATAATTTCAAAGATAGATTCCTAAATATTTGCAAATAATATTTAAGACAGCGTTATCCTACAAAAATTAAAAGATCAAGGACGAGATAAAATATAATGCAAATGGGGAAAGCATGAATATATAAACGTTATTGTAAAAACCTTCGACACTTCAATGGCATGATTTAATTCCTGGCACGCTATTAAATTTAGGTTTGCCAGGATTTTGTCAGGAAATAAAAGAAGGTTTTACACGATTATATCATAAAACCTTTCTGACACCTTACGTTATGATACAACACGTGAAATATAATCTAATGCATCGACTACTACAACTTATGGTCTTGTGATCACGAACAGTGGCTATCACCCCTACCCTAATGGAACACACCAACAAATGCATTGTAGGGCTGGGCGAATGTGGCCAACCCCTGGAGGGCCCCGGTCCAATTTGAAAAGGGTATCCGCCTCCCTTGCGAAGCGCAGATTGTGGGCAGTCCCAGTGGCAGAGCTTGGTGGCGGGCAGGTAGACTCCTTAGCAGTCACTGGGACCCACAACTGGAGCTCCGCCAGTGAAGGAGCTCTGGTAACGGACGTGGCTCCGGCCTCGACACCCACAAGTGAAAGGAAGGAGAACCACGGGCTGGCCATTACCCCAGTGGTTCCACGATTCCCAAGCAGGGCCAGGTGTGTTGGACTCGTACTGACCGTGGGTTCAACACTCTCTGACTGCGACTCTGGAGATTTCAAGGCATTGAGTGAGGCGTTTTGTGGGACAAAGAAAAAACGTAAACTGTAAACAGTAACACAAAACGTAAACCTTACGGCAGAGAAACGCGATACCTGGCAACACTAGTTAAATTTATTATTGTTTGTATATATATATATAATTCGTTTATATTATTATTTTGATTGTATTATTTTCAGATCGAAACTTAACTGTATTTACATTATCAACTTATTATGATGATAGAGATACTTTTTGTAGTTCAACTCTTAAGTTCAACTTTTAAGAAGCAGCATTCTATATAATGTTTGTGTATTTGTTTTACTTTTCATTTAACAGTTTTTATACATTTCAAACTTGATCTTTTCTCTGTTACATTTATTTATCCAACTGCAGACTTTTTTTTTATATAATTTCCTAATTCATAGACCTTTCTCAAGCAAACCAATTTTATTATTGGCGTTTATAAATATTAATATTTAAATTATCCGTTTACTTTTTTTATTTACTCCTTGTAGGTACACTATATATTTTATAATCTTATACATCTGTCATAAACAAGTTCTGTTTTTATCTAAACAGCCAATTAATCAGTGCCTGTTCGTGATAATTTTATACTATCTCCATATTTCTGTTTTATCACATTATAATAATCCCTATACAATTATAATTTTCATCATTATTATACTACAAAGCCTCCATTCATATGTTTATGTAATATTATTGTCGATTTCTTCTTACATAGGAACACATCTTAATTGATTATAAAACATATTTTATAACATTTATTATTATAAAATGTTGGAGTTTCTAATAATTTAAACTTATATCATCTTATTATATTCTCATTTGTTTTCCGTGAATGGTTTATTCATTATTTCATAAAAATACTTTCAAAAATATTTTTTTTCTTGTTGATGTAATTTTGAAGTTTATGTATTATCTAAATCATGCTTCATGTTCAAACTTTGCATAATATGTTTACCTCTTTTAATATCACGACGTCGGTAAAATATTCTTTCAACATCGCATAATCAATAACTCAGTCTATTTTAGAGTTTAATCTATCGATTAGTTTAAATTTTTTGGTATAATTCCAATATTTATGTTGATTAATACTTTTCGAGAAGTTGTTAATTCATCACAATAATGTCTATTATGTTAAAGTAAAATAGGATAATCTTTGAATTATTTGTGTTAGTTCGTATGGAGTATTCAAATCAATAATGGAAGTATATCTTTATTAATAACATCAGAAAGATTTAGATTTTTATCTATAGTTAATTCTAATTTGTTAAAATATGTATTTTTATTTTGAGCTGTAAGAGTACTATTTTCAATAAAATCACCAGTTTGTAATTTTGAACTCAAAATGTGACCATAAAAATATTAAAATAAAAATACACTATATATCTTATATGTGTGTTACTATTATAGACACCTTTTCCAATTGTTGTTTCATCATAGAAATAACAGTTATTTGCTATTTCAATCATCAAAATTCCTACTACAATCCTTGTTCACATGTCATACGATTTTTGTTTTGTATTTGATTCTAGTTTTTGTATTGGTTCTTAAAATAATGTTTTATCTATCATATTTGCATTTGAAATGTAATAAAGAGAATGTAACTTACCATGTTTTAACAAGGATTTGTTAAATTACCAGATTTTCAATATAGCATAAAATTTTAAGTACAAGATATGATAATCTCCTAAATTCTTACATATAATTTTTTATGCAATATTTTCTCCAACATTTTAATATTTGTTATAAAAATCTTATAACTGTACATAAGATGTAAACTCACTACAACGAATTTTTGTTTTTGTGCATAAATCTTTATATAAATGTATACATATATAAATTTATATGTGTTCAATAAACTAAAGATTGAAAAAATTAATATAATGAATACTACCTGAGATATAAAATATAAAATAATATTATAAAACATTCAATTCCGTATTATTGACACTGAATATGACAAAAGCAAACCACGGCTTCTGATGACAGTTTAAAATTTTGTTTTACCAGGTAGATATACTTAAGATATTGAAAAATCATCGTCCCCAACGAAAAAATAGTCTATTATTTTATAAATAATGGATTAAAATATACTACGAATGATCAAACCGTAAATGACACAGACATTTTATAAATGCACAATTATAAAATTTTATGATATTTGAGAAGATTTTAATATTATTGTATAATTTTCTCAACACCTAGTCACTTCTAGATGTATTTATGCATCGCATGTGAATATATATAAAAGAGAACCATGGTTGCGACTGCCTTCTTACCTGTGCTTATTTGAATTTCTTCACATTGATATCCGGAAGCACGGGGCAGACACAAGTTCCCCCAATGATGCACACTTACATCACCGAGAGACTCTTCAGGGCAGTTTGCCTCAAGGTTAGAGAATGTACAAGGTGGCATACCGCCTTACACCGGGGCTCAGACTCCTTATGCGAGAAGCACGCGGGTTGGTTCCACCCCAGCCGGGCAGGGACCGAGAGGCAACCCATCCCTGAGGCCCAGTAATCCTGCCCCTGAGGCACGCGCACTGGAAGATGCACCGGGATAATCCTTACACCCCGCGTGTTCGGTGTCGGACATTCATCAGCGCCAGACCAGTCAGAGACAGACATCCTGCACCATGGAACCGTCCGCCTTTCTAACGCCGCAGCTACTACAACCCTGAAGTGTGCCAGGACTTTAGATACACTCAGGATCCGACTCACTACAGGACCGGGTCGTCCCTCCCTGTTATCCCAAACCAGCTGCAGTGAATTGCACAGCTGCCTCCGGCAGGGTGTGCCTCGCCCAATACCACGTGCCAGCCATTACAGGCACTCAGCTGGGTAATGTTGCAGATAGGACAGCCTCGCCCTGACTCTGGACAGGCCAGCACCGACGGAATGCCCCGTGTCCATGCCAAAACACCATTACTGAATTGCAGGCCCCCATAACCACTTCACAGGCCATAAAAACTCCACTATCCACCGTAAAATGTCAACAGTCACTTCTGCGTGACGGCACAAAACGCCTCACTCAATGCCTTGAAATCTCCAGAGCCGCAGTCAGAGAGTGTTGAAACCACGGCCAGTACGAGTCCAACACATCTGGCCCTGCTTGGGAACCGTGGAACCACTGAGGTAATGGCCAGCCCGTGGTACTCCTTCCTTTGCCTTGTGGGTGTCGAGGCCGGAGCCACGTCCGTTACCAGAGCTCCTTCACTGGCGGAGCTCCAGTTGTGGGTCCCAGTGACTGCTAAGGAGTCTACCTACCCGCCACCAAGCTCTGCCGCTGTGACTGCCCACAATCCACGCTTCGCAAGGGAGGTGGATACCCTTTTCAAATTGGAACGGGGCCCTCCAGGGGTTGGCCACGTTTGCTGACCCGAAGGTCACCCGCTGGTACCACGAGGAGGTGTGGGTCCCCTTGACCAGTAGAGGCTACGCATTCGCATAACTTGCCCAGTCCTGCGGCTGAGATAACTTGGTCTGCGATACTAGAAACGACGGTAGCGTCGACACGTCGAACGACCAGTTGCTCCACACAGCAGCCACGCACTAAGAGAACTGCAGCATACTCTTGAGTCGAGTCTCAGCTGCTCCCAGCTATACACATGTATGTACATACATCAATGTCATTATTTATTTTCTAGTGCTAAAGGCGACTTAAAATTTTTTATGTAATTAAAGATGGTATTACAATTATGTTTTCTTCACTTATCTCTCCTATTTATATTTTGTAATTCATGAAAGAATGATATATTCTTCTTGTTATTTTCTTCGTAATAGGCTTGAAGTATTTCTCATAATTATCAATAAACAATTTGACTGGAGATATTTGATTAACTTGGTTATATGTATTACTCATTTTAAAATCTATATATATGTATATATACTCACATATTTGAATTATTGTATTACATTTTATTGATATCTAACATATAATTTTACATCATTCATTAAAATAACATTAATGTAATAATTACTTATTAAATCAATTATAAAGGAACAAAAGTTATCTAAAGACAATCTTTTCTCTCAAATGGTCAAAAAATTTATAGTTAAAAATATTAATTATCTGATAAATATTTATTGTTAATTAAAATATTGCTTAAATTTATTAATAATATTTTTGTTTATGAACGAATTTTATAGTCTATAAAAGAGGAAATATAGAACTATAATAAAAATTAAAAGCAAATATTTCTCTAATTTTCTCTTTTTAAATTTTCTAGAGTTGACATATTTAAGCATGGATCTTCTATTGAACCATTCAGAAACCTCAGAATAAATCAACCTTCCTATAAATATTATTGGGAAATATAGGTCTATAGTGTAAATAATAATTATATGTAAGAAAACTATTAAAAATTATAATCAGATTATACTTATATTTTAAAAAATTCCCTCTTTTTTTTTTTTACATGATAGTGAGATTCATGGGAAATGTGATTATAAAATTGCTTTCGTTGCACAGAAGAACATCACATAATAATATTTATATGGTCATTAAATTAAAGAGAAAAAAATAATAAAAGTTACATAAATAGAAGTAAAATAATTATTCATGCATGCTATATCATGTGGCCCATTATAAAATTTGAATCCAACAATGCCATTGCTACAAAAGAAAATATATGAAATATTCCACATAATACACATTACTCTCAGTTAATGCAAATTATACATTATTTAATTTTGAAATTGCTGATACATTTAATAATATTGAGTNTACACATTACTCTCAGTTAATGCAAATTATACATTATTTAATTTTGAAATTGCTGATACATTTAATAATATTGAGTTTAGTATGCTTAATATTTTTTGAAGGATTTGAAATAATAAAATACATTATTCTATAAAATATAGTGTGTTTCAAAACCATCCATCCGATTTGAAAATGCTAAATATTTTAAATTAAGGAAGAGACAAACATGCTGTAAAGAGTGAAATACTTCTCTAACAATGAAGTTTTGCTTGAAGTTATCACAAATGCTTGATGCGCCCGCTTGCAGATGCACAACATACATCTACACGATAGTCTAACTCGTCCCACATGTGAGCGAGTATGTCTGGTGTTACCGCAGCCACTGCTGTTGTTATGAGGTTTCCAAGTTTGTCCATTGTTGCAGCAAGATGCAGCACATAAACTGATCCAAAAGAAGAATTCACAGACAGTGAGATCGGGCGACCTTGATGGCCAGTGGTGTAGTGTCCAATCAGCAGGTCCCTGACGGCTGATCCATCGGTGATAAAGTTTGACCTTCAGAAATGTTCGAAACTGCAAGTGCCAGTGAGGTAGATCTCCGTCCTGCTGGAAAATGAAATCAGCGGAATCTGCCTGTAACTGATGGAAAAGCCAGTTTTGCAACATTTCCAGAAATGAGATTCCTGTGACAGTGTTGTGAGGAGCATAGAACAGACCATAAGAGGCTTCTCGCTAAACGGCGCAGAACACCGTCACTTTAGGGGAGTTTCTCTCATTCTCGACTAAAGACACGTGACTGGTGTGACTCCNACACCGTCACTTTAGGGGAGTTTCTCTCATTCTCGACTAAAGACACGTGACTGGTGTGACTCCCGTTGTTGTGGCGGTTCACTGAGACGATATGTGACCGCGTCACTGAACATTAAGCATGAAATATACGTGTCACCTTCCATTTCCTTTCTGAGATTCAATGCACAGAATGCCACATGTCTTTTATCACCTTGACTTGTACGAGTTCAATCCTGTATGGTTAGAATAACAAATGCCGTCGCAAAACATAACAGACAGACGTATGAGGAATGGCAAACTCTCGGTTAGCCCGACGAGTAGACTTTTGTGGACTTCTTAAAAACTCCTCCGGATTCTCCCGACGTCTTCGCCGGAAACACGGGGCGACCTGTTGATATCCCTTACACAAACAACCTGTTGTCGAAACTGCTCGTGCTAACACTGAATGCTCTGAGCAGTAGGAGGTGCAGTGCAGCACTATGGCCGACAATCACGCAGCACAGTGGTCGCAGACTTGCAATTGTTGAACTGGAGAACACAAAATGCCTTGTGTTGTGGGGTCGTCATCCTGATGCACACTGAAGGTAGTTAGTCAGCTGGTTAGTCACTGTCCACGCACACGGGAGGCACCTGGCGGCAACCAAGTGAAACATTTCAATTCTCTCTTAGCAGTGAACGGACATGCTCGCTGACGTGTGGGACCCTAGCATGGCTCAGCCGAGCACCGAGTCGACACCCAAGTGATTGATTCATAACTCATTGGGAGAGGGCATAGTGAGCACTTGTGATACTATTAAGCAAAACGCATTGTCAAACATGTATTTCACTATTTACCTCATGATTTTCTTTTCCTTCGTTTGAAAGACATTGTCTTTTAAAATCGGATGAATATTTTTGATAAATTCTGCATATTTGTGCAGGTATGTTAGATTAATGTAAAAATACACATGCCATACATATTATTAATTATGTTTTACTTATAGAGACAGATTTGTTATATAAAACACACATTTTTTACCATTGCAATTATAATAAATGTTTATTACTAAAAAGTCTTATAAATTTGTATGTAGAAACATTAGGGTTATTATTTTTTTGCGATGGGCAACAGGTAGAAAATCTCAGTAAGTAATTGATAGAAAACATCTCCGCTATATATAAATTATTTCAAAATAAAAGTTATGTAAAACTAAATGCAGATAAATTGAATTTCGCTACAGTTAAATATGGAAACATCTGAACAAGAAACCTCAATTTGTATACTACCTGCATTTACTAATACTCCCTAGCCGACCAAGTTGAAATACATATCTTGACAAACTAAACAAATATTATTTACCAGAAATTATTTAAAAGTTTCCCAACATAACTTGCATGCAAAAAATATGCAAGGAAATCTAAAATACACAACACTGCCAAAAGTCAAAGGATACCTTTCGTTATCTGTGGACTTGCACTCTAAGATTAGTATACAATGGCAGGTATATATGCTTGAATACTGTAAACGTGTCTGCTGTCAAAGAAAATACTGCGTGGAGTCAAAAAATAAATAACTGTAGCGACCCGTACATTCGGGCATCAGGTTTTGAAGGCCCGAAGGCCAGCACACCCTCTATCCTCCCGCACTGCAACTGTACTCGGATGAGTAAGACAGTGCACGGCACTTTCCTCTTGGTCTCTTCGGGCCATTCTCTTTCTTTATGCCGTTACATGGTATTCTACCGATTCTCTCTCTTAAAAACCTGTCCTCCTCGCCAATCTAGGATATTCCTACTTAATTTTTGTAAAGCCTTTACCTGAACACCCCATTATGGGTCATCAGTCAGCAATACTTCTCAGTAGTAAGAAATGCTGTGGTCTACTGTCAGAACCATCGTTGTTAAGTGGAATGTTCTATAATCAGTGGCCATAACTATCATTTGGTAGTCTTAAGAAATTAACTAATCCGGACTGGCAAGCTCTGAAGCATGTTGTACGGATCAATCGTCAAACAGCCACGAGTAGAAAAAAAAAGTTCCTTCTGGCGCAAGGAATTAGGAAGTAGAAGTATGGAGCCGCCCGCCATCTTTGGATTTCGTCACAAGAAGGCCAACTGATGGTTCAAAATTTCCCATTTCTCCCTCAAAATCCCTTGTTTTCCCTTCAAAAATTCCTGTTTCACCCTCAAAATTCCCATTTTCCCCTTCGAGACCCACCTAAATTTCCTAAAATTGCATAAAAAAATACTAGCTCCTCATTGCGGTGACATAGCTCTACATTGCAGTAGAAGTATGTTGAAACTTCATCTGCATTTTGGAGTTAATAAATAGGCTACATCTATAAAATTATTTAAATAAATATATTTTTTTAAATTTATTTTATATTGAAAAAATGAAATACGTATTTATTTTTGTCGCGAAACGTCTTGAGGGCTGGCTTCCCTAGTCACAGTTCCCTCCCCCTTGAACACTTCTGCCCTGGGCAAGACTTACCATGCCACCCTCCCTCACAACAAACTACCCATCCTGCCAACACGACTGCTCGCTCCAAACGGAAGTACAACAACGCACAATATCAACACTTATTCAGTAGTATACTTCGGTGCAAGAAATAATTTCAAGTGGCCGTAGTACTAGCGATATACAGAGAGAGAGAGAGAGAGAGAGAGAGAGAGGGAGAGAGGGAGATAGATAGATAGAGAGAGAGAGAGAGAGAGGGAGAGAGGGAGATAGATAGATAGAGAGAGAGAGTTTGGAAAACATCTATATTTCTTTTCCTTTACTGTGAGTAGAGTAGTACCCACTACAGCACCCACGTGAAGATCGTCAGCAGACTCTTGGTCCACTGTAGGATCTCGTTGTTGTAACTAATCATGTAGTCGGTGGTAGGGGGAAGAGAGAAGTAAATACATCAATATTATACTGTTCGCTAAACATGCTGAACAAGCAGATATACGAAATTTTATATTGTAACAGCATTTGTCGTAGTGTAACTAACGAGAATAGCGAATAGTTTTGATCTAACAGAATAACTGTAACTGAACAACTAATATAATATTAGTTATGATTTTATAGCGGCGAAAATAAGTATATAAGGCATCTCATCTATCAAAGTGCATGAAACAAGTTATACATATATATATGCAAATTATTTTTAATTGAAAAAGTACACTTATGGTTAAAATAATTTAAAGAACGACAATTTAATAACACGCGTAAGTAATTTATTTTAAATGAATACAATGTTTGTGTGTCGGCTCTGCTCACTAGAGTGTGATGCTGACTCAAATTTTCAGCCTGCACCACCAGAGTGCACAAATGTCGTCTGTTGCTAAAACCATCACCTCCACGACACCTCCACCAACCAGCGACAAGTCACTATCTCCTCCGATTCCCTCCATTGCACGCATATACGCATATATACCAGTGTATAAGAAGTCCACATACGTATTCTCACGCCTGCTGCTTCCACNATGGTTAAAATAATTTAAAGAACGACAATTTAATAACACGCGTAAGTAATTTATTTTAAATGAATACAATGTTTGCGTGTCGGCTCTGCTCACTAGAGTGTGATGCTGACTCAAATTTTCAGCCTGCACCACCAGAGTGCACAAATGTCGTCTGTTGCTAAAACCATCACCTCCACGACACCTCCACCAACCAGCGACAAGTCACTATCTCCTCCGATTCCTTCCATTGCACGCATATACGCATATATACCAGTGTATAAGAAGTCCACATACGTATTCTCACGCCTGCTGCTTCCACNTCCATTGCACGCATATACGCATATATACCAGTGTATAAGAAGTCCACATACGTATTCTCACGCCTGCTGCTTCCACATCCTTGGGCATGCAGTTCATTTCTCTTCTAAACGTTTCGTATCAGTCGCATTACCGAGCAGCACATGTTTGTCTGCTGTCCCAGCGGGTAGAAAATTCTTTCGGCCGTTGTGGCGTACAGGAGGCTTCGCTTTCTCGCAGTATTCTATGCACAAGGCTGGCTGTCATACCTTCTGAAAGAGTTCCTACTTATGTATGCCCACCGCAGAGTTCAGTTCGTGTACAGGCATCTACCAGCCTACCTGCAGGCAGAAGAAGATATTCGTGACAATCTGGCATGCGAGAAGTGCTACAAGGGCAGCATCACCATTCCAGGCACGTGGCTAGTGTAAGGAACGACGATGCATAGTAATAGCCGCCCTCGTGGCAACGACCATCTCAGTCACCATCACTACCTCCACCACCTGTAGCACCGCATTGGCTGCTGTAAAGACAGATGTGAAGTCCCCATCCTCCAGAGAGAAGACACTACTCAGTCCCACAGACAGGTGGCCACTGACCCCGTGTAGTTGATCATGCTTTTTCCCCCCGGTGCAGCACTGACAACTTCAGCTTGCGATCATGCACTACAGATACACCCCAGCCGTCTGCATCGACATGTTGGTATGTCGGTACTCGCTCTGACTGACCCGCAAGGTAGGGGAGACCAGGGAAGGTTGACGAACGGGGCAAGATGCAATCTGCGCTGACTGTGCTGTAATCTTGACCATCTCTGTTAGCCTCCCACCAAGGTGAACCGGGTTCAATCCCCGGTTGGGTCACTCCCGGATTTTCGCAAGTGGGAATCTTGATGGACGATGCCGCTGGTAGGCGGGTTTCCTCGGGGATCTCACGATTCCCCGCCCTTTCATTCCGGCGTTGCTCCATACTTATCTCGCTTCACCCTCATCGGCTCTCAATACCTCACTGTTAAGAGCCACCCAAATCTCTTCACTCACATCTCCGCCAGCCCCTATAATCCAGCAGCAACAGAATTTTCCATTCAGTCTGAGAATACTCTGCTGTGAGAACGTTGGTTAACTGCATCCTTGCTGTAATATTGAAGGTACGTTTGATAAGCTTTTGCTGTTTATTTGTAACTGTTTCGTGTATGTTGTATGCTTTCAATTACTGTATATGATGTCAGTCATTTGTCATTACAATGTAACGTTGGCCGCTACAGTTACACCGGCTATATGTTGTCACTCGGCTGTAACTTATCACTCGACTAGCTCAAGTCGGAGTAACACGAGACTCTGTAAAATGGACGCCAATTAATGATGAAATAAAGTCAAGTTCCAGAGTATTTGTTGTATACTTTTATTTAATATTTATGTGACTCAGTTCACATACAAAGTTCATATATGCAGAGTATGAAACGTTCACAGATAAATAGACATGTGCAGAATAGAGCCACAGTCGTTTACGGATTATTACGTTTCTAAAAAAACTGGCCCGAAGACATGAGAAATGCGGCGACCTCCCACACTGGCCGAGAAATAATCTCGTAAGTTCAAGTTGGCCAATGTGGATGTTAGCATCACACCTGACGCGGCCTAGACGACCATTCTATCACTGAACTGAAAGGCGACTGCCTTCCAACTGACTTGGCCACCGACTGACCTGAAGTGACTTGAAGGGCGTCACGCACACGAGTCTTTGTGTTGCCTATCATCCCCCTCTCCCCAGATAAGGGCCTGGCCACGCACGCTCTCTACGCATTATCGCAACTACGCCGTAGGAACTAAAACTGCACCGTCAACATACGTTTAAACAAACTTCTCGTATAAAACTTGTTGACGCATTCTGAATAAAGCTAAATAATGCTGACACTTAACAAAAACTCCAACGTTCGAAACGAAACTGCAAACGTCCGCCCGATAAACGTAAAACAGCAAACGTCTGCCAGTTAAACAAACTATCACGGGAAACGAACCACCACTGCTTTAATTTTAAACCCAAAGCTTAAGAAAAACTAACAAAAAATGAAACACGTGTCCCGGTCCTGAAAATTAAGAATACTGCGTCATTACAACAAGTATAAATTTTGATTAAAAAGTCTTACATACGTTATTGAAATTATGTAAACCGGGTAAAGTTGATGGGGGATATAAGAGAGTGAGTGAAGTGACTTGGGCGGTTCTTAACATCGAGGTCTTGAGAGCCGACGAGGGCGTAGTGAGGCGAGTGTGGAGTAGTGCCAGAATGAAAGGGCGGGGAAACGGGAGGTCCTTGAGAAAACCCGCCGATCATAAATATCGCCCAATACGATTCCCACATGCGAAAATCCGGAAGCGACCCCACCGGGAATCGCCTAGGTGGTAGGCGAGCAGCCTAACCACTACACCACCGAGGCTCCTGCTACCACATATGAAATCCCTGAAGCGACACTCAGAATATATCGGAATACTGATCCCAAGGTATGAGCCTAAAATTTTTTTTTNAGCGACACTCAGAATATATCGGAATACTGATCCCAAGGTATGAGCCTAAAATTTTTTTTTATCGCTCTGTTGTAAATATCGCTTTCTTGATTAAGGAGACACCATACCAATGCATACGGTTCAAATTTTTGTGCCTAAAATTTAGTTTGACATAAAATTCTCAAAATATAAACTAAGCCCAATAGAATCCTAAAATATAATGCCATCAAACATTNTTTATCGCTCTGTTGTAAATATAGCTTTCTTGATTAAGGAGACACCATACCAATGCATACGGTTCAAATTTTTGTGCCTCAAATTTAGTTTGACATAAAATTCTCAAAATATAAACTAAGCCCAATAGAATCCTAAAATATAATGCCATCAAACATTCTCCAGTAGGATACAGGTTTTAATTTGTAAATCATGTGCATAAGAATAGTAGTCAAAATATACTGCTCACAAAAATTTTAACATATTCTCCGCATCTCAAAAAAAGTTCAGCAAATTACCCGTTCGCCAACTAATAAGTGACAATTTTGTTTGTAGTAGGAGTGGATCACCTGCGTTGTGTGAATCATGTAAACGTCGCGTCTTCTCTCCAGCGCCATGCGTATTGCACGCACTCAAACACAGCAGGTTCAACCTCACGCCTTAAAAACAGCCTCAGTTGAAAAATGGGACATTTTGCCTCAGGAGATAATGATCTTGTTGTTGGCAAATCTCTTCGGACACAAGCGTGCCTCAGGAATCGTGGAGGTCCTGCACGTTATTGAAGTTTGTCAATGCATCTGAGACGTTTTTTTTTTGTTAGTGAAACTGATGAGATTCCCTTGTTTACCTTTTGTTTTTTTCATACTGGGATGATGTAAACTAATATTGTGTTCTACCACTTTATGTACTATTTTTGAGTACAACATGAAATGTAAACTACTTTATAAATTTATGGATTCTGACATATGTATATATACACAAAACTTTTTGTGAGTAGAATAGTTAATATTATTCACAACTAATCTGTTTTAATGACATTTTTTGTAGGTAGCATTTTAGTGCCTATTTCTGAAGACTGACTAACCAGTTGGCATAGTGATAGAAACACGATCATCCCACCAATTCGGTAGGGCTGTGTGTCCAATGTTCAAATCATGCCCAGTTTAAGTAAGAATTTAATAAAAGACTAAATTTTCGTTTCTGTAGTCAATGGATTTCTGTGTTTTATTTTATTTTATCATCCTGCCTTATTCAATTACCTTTTATCTTATCTGGTCCTTAATTATTAGGGCAGCTGGAGTGGGTGTTACTTACGAATTAATTGCACTCCTGTGCTCTTCAAACTGGCAGCATTAAATACATACGCATTATGTTTAAAACTATAGGCTACGCAAATTTCATTTAGATTGCAATTTACTTACTCTATAAGAACTGTTTCTGCATTTCAGAAACTCCCATTTCATGGAGGGAGATTCAGGAAGGTTTTCAGCCTAGAACAGCTTTAACAACTAACTATCTAACAGAAATCTATCAAACGATTTAACGAAGATTTAATACCAGAAGCTTGTTTTCGAGTCCGCAGAAGCATGTGGCGTCGATCACCCATTCAAAAAAGAGAGGTGAATGGTCGGTGAAGACTGGTTTAGAGTTCTAAGAAGACATACAATTTTTCAATGAAGGCTCCCGGAGCAACTTCAATTGGACGAACTGTGGGTTTCAATCCAATGCAAGTAGGTACATTTTTTGATTCGCTGAAGTAAGTTCGTGTAAAGTGTGAATATTCTCCCAATAAAATATTCAATGCTAATGAATTGGGCTTGACAACATTCCCCACAAAATTTCCGAAAATAATTTCACACAGAGAGGGTCTGTAATGTTGTTTGTGCAGAGAGTGTAACTGTTGTGTGCTGCATAAGTGCGGCAGGAGTGTATGCCCCACCTTCTCTTATCTTCCCCAGAAAGCGAGTGAAGCCAGAGTTACTGCATGGTCTACCTCCTGGTGTCAAGGTCACGCAAGCGAAACTGGTTGCAAGAATTCAGAAGTATTTGTTGCTTACCTTCAGCATTTTACCAATCACGTAAAGCCACCACAAAACATGCGTATATTACTCCTTGTCGACAACCATGTGTTGTGTGCGTCATTGTCCGCTGTCAGTTTCTGCCGCCATTGCAATATTGTGATGGTTGGGTTCCCGAACCACACAACGCATCGAGCCAAACACTTAGACGTTTCATTTTTAGGTCCTTTTAAGACACATTACAACCAGGCATGCGGCAATTTCATGGTATCTCACCCTGCTCAAGAAATATGACAGAGATGCAGGTCAGCTTCTTGGTACAGCATACTTGAGGCAGCGACAATACCCAATGAAATGAAAGATTTCACAGCTTGTGGCATTGAGCCATACAACCCACAGATTTTTTTACCGAACAGGATTTTACACACTCAGTAAAAAAAACCAGATCTTCTTCAAGCAGGACCTTCGCGTGATAAACCAACTACAGATTTCTATGGACAATTGTAAAGTGCAGATGGAAATTATCTCCCACCATAGAAAATTATTTCCAAACCTGGAGCATCCCAGGAGCAAGACCACCCAGAAATTGTTCCTGCTGAAGCACGCACTCTTCATGTATGTGAATATCACGAGCACGCACTCTTCATGTATGTGAATATCACGAGCACGCACTCTTCATGTATGTGAATATCACGAGCACGCACTCTTCATGTATGTGAATATCACGAGCACGCACTCTTCATGTATGTGAATATCACGAGCACGCACTCTTCATGTATGTGAATATCACGAGCACGCACTCTTCATGTATGTGAATATCATGAGCACGCACCTGTGAAAATACCAACGACAACTAAAGGATAAGTCACTCTTAATTCCTTTAAATTTTTCCCAACTGCAAACAGACTTAGGCCTACTGAACGGAAAAGGCCAAATGCATCGCCATATGTTCTAACCAGCACGCCTATGAAATATTTTCTAGTGGGAAAAGAACACAAAAAGAAGAGAAATTACAAATGTAAGAAGATAGGGATGCCAAAATAGCTTCAAAGAAATTATTCACAAAAATCTTGGGAAGACACCGATTATTTAAATTGGCCAGGATGCGAAGAAAGGTTTGTTGACTCCCCCGACGAAAACAGGGTGGAGTGTGGAACTTGTGAACTGTGGTACAACGAGGAATGCCAAACAATGAAGGAAGTGGCCAGTTAAAGTGTCACTAGTGTTAGTCTTTTAGTCAATATTACACATTGTTGCATGAACAATGGCTGAGCATCTTTTCATGTCTTTAATTATTAAGCTACATTTATTTGCAAGCACCTATGTGTTATACGTAATACTGTAACTTGAATTGATTTCCCAGACGGTTTTTTCGTAATTTATATTTATGTTAAAAAAAGTAATTAAATGTTGCTTTGAAGGAATTTCGCATTTCAGTGTATAAATAATTTAAAAAGAAATGGACGGAGGGCAAAAAACTGGTGGTTATATTTAGCAGTCTATCAAGCCCATATTTTATTTCCTTATGCATTTATTCTACTTGATTAAATTATACAAATATTTGTAAAGGTGTATCAATTTACCGGCTAGTATATGGACCATTCTCCAAGGTAAGGTACTCTTACTGTAGGTACTTCGCCGAGCCGGGCTGGTACGTTAACTGCGAAGGCGGTTCACAGTCATTTTGTCATTAACTTAAAACACCCTTATTTAAGATGAGTGTATTTAAAGGAAAATTACGACTGGTACAGATAATCAGTAAATTTGGAAGAGTGATAGTAAAATTTCGCTGTGTTCTGAAGTTATAATATAGACCTTAGTAAGCTATGTTAGTAAGCTAATATTTGAATCATTTTGTTTTATTCACATTATAGAAGACTATGCATCAGGCATGTTTATGTTAAATATCTGGTAGTCGCTAGATCCAATGTATTTTTCCTTTTCAAATTCGCCAGTAGTCTACATAATGAACTGATAGACAAAACTTTTTAGCGTTTTAAAATGTTCTCAGTTAACTAAACAATACCGTCGCTACCATTTGAGAAGCTCTCAGCAACGATTATTTGTTTGGAATGGACACACGCACACATACAAGTATAAAAATAAATAAATATATAATACATAACATTTTCATATCCGTTTGGGTAGTTATAAAATAAATCCTCTAATATTATTTCCCCGAGAACTCCATTCTCCGCATCTCCTTACAGACAGAGGGCGCGGCGTTGCTGATATCGCACATTAGTATTCAGACACACGTAACGCAGCTCAACAGGATCTTGCAACTGTTTCCGGCGGAGTTCACGTTGAATCCGGAGCGCACACACAGTCACCCACGTGGCCTGCGCCAGATGGAGGATAGCGAGCGCAGATATAAATTGCCCATCGATCAAACAGCGCCGTCAACAGCAGCTGTATATCCGCGTTCTCTGGTAGTTTCTAGGGCCACTTGACAACTCGGCGATTGCACGAATAACAAGAGACACGCAGGTTGGAACCGATATTTGTACAATGCATCCTGAAATTTTATCCAAAGCACTTGATTCAAATTGAACCACACATTTTGAACTGGTTTTGAGCCTCTGTTGTTCATCAGAACCGACCGTTTTTGTTTTGACCTTCTCTGCTTGTTTTCAGGGAAAGGTCAACAAAGCCTCCGGATGCCCGCACGTTGCCGCACACACCAACACACGCATTATTAACAATTTCATACTGGCAGCGCTGTTGGATGCTATATTGGAAATGTTTTATTGCCAGCAAATCGAAACATCGTCTGATTAGCGCCAGAATAACGTAGGTAGCTCGAAGTGGACCAATACAATTTCTGGACGATATTTCCACATGAGAGACAGATAGTTAAATGCCTCTTACCACATTGAAAGGAACGCATATTAAATGATCAAAACAAAAAAAACATATTTTTTAAATATAGTTTTTGACATCTACTCTCTATGCTTAATAATGTAACTCGCCTTGAGACTACTAGATAAACACAACTTTCACGGCGTTTTAAGTATTAAAATATTAATTTCGACCATAAGAAATTATATTTAAATGCAATTTGCACTTGTACAAGCGACTGCGCAGAACAATGCTGCTGAATTTACATTAATAAATTATGTCGTCGCTCTTAATTGACTGTTCCATCCAAAGCGCGACAGTTGGTGGTGGGCTCTCGTCATCCATTATACATTCCTCACTTCCCATTATGTGTCTGTGCACAAATACACATATATTCAGACGTCCCGTGGCAGAGTTTTTTAATGCCAAGTCTCGGAAATATATCACGCAAACATTTTAAATAAATCCAATATGAAGTTGCACTGTCCGCAATACCACGCCATTCTTTAAATTCGCCACAAACCAGGCAGTCAAACAGAGAGAAAAGATTTCGTAAAAACAGCTTCGTTCCAAAATTACTGAATGAAAATACTGACGACTGTTTACGAATAGCATTTAAGAAATATTTCACGTACGAAGACTAGATAGATTCCATTATATATTTTTCAAATTATTATTTAAGAATGTATAGCTACATAGCTAAAATGACTATTGAGGTTATGAAAACTGCGGTAAATAATATAAAGCAGAACTAGAGACACGAAACCCACATTTATCTTCCTTACAAACGATGCAATGAGAGTGTTAGAAGTAGAAGTACAACAGAGACGAGCTGCTGACAAAAAGCACGTTAGGCCAGTCTGCTGCGGAGGAGGCTGCGCGGGTCGCCCTTAAGGCCGACTCACACCGAGTGTTACTATGGAGCTCGTTGTTACCATTGCGTGAACTCTGCGTAAAATTATTTTTTACAAAATCGTAACTGTATTGTCATCGGAGTTAAGAAATAAGTTTCATAAGTTGTTATCCACTACTACCAAATATGCTGAGTCTTAGATCTGAAAAATTGCTCGTATATACACATGTATACTTGCAATTAAACGCACATACGAGAAAATGTTATAATATTTAAAACATTACCCTCTACATGCCATTAATAACGTCGTATCTTACATTAAACTGACGTCAATTTGCACCCACATATGTTCTTTAAAATTGAGAGTTTTCAAAATCATTGAAACGTTAATAAATTAATTACACACTGACAATGTCTCTTGCAGTCTTCTCATAATAAACGATAACAAACCCAGCCGGAAGTTGGTAGCAACAAAAACGAACACACAAAACGAAAGAACATGTTTGCTTACAGCTACGTTACCTCTTCGTTATGTTGAAGTTGGGCCAACTTATCGCTTGGAAAATTTACCTTACCGTCACTCTTAATTCAATGTGAATACTCTGATGTGCGATGTATACCTTAACATAACTTCACAAAGTTAACGCAACAAATCCCAGGTTAGTTCCAATGTGAATCGGCCTTTAGTTTTCCCGCACTTCTGCGCCTCAGGCCCACAACGAATGTTGCGTTAAACCGCACTTCTAACACTGTGGCAGATACAATAGCTGCAACGAAAATAATAACATGATACTTACGTGGCAGAGAAGACTCCGTTACCTCACACAGAACTTCTGCCTCACGATTAAGATGAGAACACCCATCCTAGCACGGGCGGGGAATCCACAACTAAGGTGAAGCGACTGCTACACTTGCTTCGCTCCATTACGATACTTTGGCACGACGCAAAACGAATTTCACGTGAGACGTCACCATACTCTGACCTGATCTGTGTTCATGTGGTCATCGTAGACGAGCTGAAAGTTCATGTCGTCCATGCGAAACGACACCATGTTCGCACTATGTCGTGGAGAAGCTGTTTGGGTATGTACGAATAAGTCCCACCCAGGTGAACATAGCCCTTGTTCTCATTCTAGAAAAACAAGTATGCCACTGTCAAGAATTACCCCTGCTTGCCATTATTTTCTAAGTAAGTGCCCGGCGTGGTCAAAAACCATAAAAGTAAGGTGTCCTTACTTAGTAATATGTGTGTACTGAATTTGGCGAATTTCGGTTAACGCGTTCAAAAATTGAAAAGGATGGAAAAANAGACACACATACACACAGACTGACAGACAGGAAAGTGATCTCATAAGTCTTTCTTTCCCTTGGAAAGTAGGCTAAAACGGGGGAATCCTTATCTCTCATGCTTGTAAGGAAATTTGTTGGTACTTTCAACATTTATATGTAAACTCTTTATTCAAATATCTGTGACGTAATAACGTTTAATCAGTAGAATAATTTTAAAAAAGCTGAAAGTTCAATTTTATTAAGTTCATACCCTAATTTCCAGTAGGTTAATACTCTCAAATAAAGCATTTCTATAACTACTCTCAGAGATTAGTTGTTTTTAATGCAGACAATGTTTATAAAACACCGTCGTCTATTCTCTACTACGGTTTGAAACATAAAATTTATGCAAGCAGAATATTCGTTGGAATTGCTTGGTACTTGCGGAGTACATGTTTAACAGCTCTGACTATTGTGAAGGGGTGGAAGGTGTCGAACCACCATCATCCCTCTCATTTTTTTTCTTCGTCCCTCCCCTCGTGCACGGAAGTGACCCCGCCTCAGGTCACGGGAGAGGAACCGGAAGAGGCACTGCGAAGCTCGCGTTGAGGGAGAGGGGCGTTCCCGTCCCTCCTACATGGTCAGGCTCCAGGGGTGCGCTATGCACAGTGGACCCACCCCTTGCCAGGGCCGGCGTGAGCCGCTCACATGGAACGTAATTTCCGGAGAGCTCTCTTGCTGGCCTGCCACAACCCGCCATCACCACCACACGTGTAAAAATAGCTTTGTTGACTTCTCTACTGCTCTTTCTTACGAGGCGTGGATTCCATATAAAAGCTCACTCCCGCTTTACCCCGGCAAAATATACCACACACACAATGGTTCATCGAATGTGCAGTTAAAATGGCCGTAATTCAAAAAGCTTAGCCTACAATGACCGAAAGAATTTCAAAAACTTGCTATTTGCTGTTGTTTGTGTTATAATTTACTGCTGTAATGTTGTAATGACTCACCAAGGTACAAGGTTCGAAACACAACAGGTCATTTAAAAGTGATGCAGCTGTAAGTATAACACAAATTGTTAATACCCTTTATAAAAAATATGCACGAAGTTTCAGGAGGTAATTTTATATTTCGCTGTTTCAAAAATTAAGTCAGTTTTTATCATTTCTGTAATTATTTTTGTTTCTCGTGAAAAAAAGCATAACAAATTTTTTTTTTAAATACCGAGGCTATTTTAAGTACTAGTCGAGTTTGAAATTCTTACTCGGAACCACACTGTCAGACAATAAAAATAGCGCACACAGAAGGATGCAACTGATGGTTATGAAACTTAATAGAAGTAGTGATACAAATTAGTAAAACACACGATCACAAAACCAGAGCAGCAGGACGATTACACATGGATATGTGGTACGCCGCCTGGTCATCTTCAATAGTGTGTCGCACACCCTCGCACTGCGACACAAACTGCAATGCGGTATGACATGGAGTCCAGCAGACGCCAGATGTTGTCCTGAGGCAGACTGGCCCACAATTGTTGGACGGTGTGTTCAAAATCCTAGATACTGTGACATGATGACAGCTGGCATTCCAGCTGGTCCCACATATGCTCGATTGGAGACATGTCAGGGGAGCGGGCAGGCCATTGCAGTGTTTGGCCATGATAGATGAAGTCCACATGCTGAGAGGCCAACTATGTTCCACGTAGCCGTAGAGAGTGGATAGGCTGTCGTAGGCTGTGACTCCCAGTCTATAATGCTCGCCATGGGGGAAGTGTGCCGCACGATAGCGAGATTGGGATTGTGGAATTCACCAGGTGGCCTCCATACCCAGGCGCGATAATCACCAGCACCATAACAAAGTGGCACTCATCACTAAACACCACACATCGTCACTCTGATGGCGTTCTACATTGCTATGGCCTGGCACCACTGCTAACGGAGCCGTCACTGTTGCAGAGACAATGGCAGCACACATAATGGGCGCTGGGATCGCAGCCTCGCCTCAGTATGGCGTCGGGATATGGTTCATCACAGCAACCCCTACATTGGCCAGTATCGTGGACATTGTTGCCATGGGGTACTTCCGCGCCTGACGAACGATCCGTCGATCCTCTAGACTGACAGTCGACATTGTTCTTCTTGAGTCTGTTCTCCGAGTACAGGTGCCTTCATATGTCAACTGCTCCCAACAGCATCAGACAACATGATCCGAACGATTCACACGGTGGGCTATACGGCGATACGACCAACCTGCGTTTTTCATCCCGATTATGAGTCCTTTCTCGAAGTTCGTCAATTATGTAACGCGACGTCTTTGGCATATTCCTGGCATTCTTGTTCACTCTGTACGCTTGTTTGGTATCGTCTGGTGTTTCTCGCGTTAATGCAGATTCAACTGCTTGCCAGTGTCTACGACCGCTGGTAGAGTCCATTCACGGCTTCTTCGGATGTTTTGAAACTAACCTTTGAAAATCATCTTAGGAATAACATATCAATCGGTTTTTATAATAACTTGTATAATTCCGATGTATAACACGATTAACTTTGAAGTATTGTATTCTTGAATAAATGAAACTTTTTCTTAGTATCTTCTATAACTTGTAATATTTATTTCGTACTGAATACGGACTAAAAACAGTGACAGATGCAACGTGTTGGCAACGGCCTGTAAGAAATATTTCACAGTTAAAATATTGTTTTAACAAACTTTTTGGTTTGCTATTTTTAAATTAAATGTAGCCTAGTATTGATACATTTAAGTTTTTAGGTAGCACCGGTGGACACATATTTAATTATTACAATTAAAATATCAGCGCAAATTACGGTGTATAGGCCCTAACGATTTGTTTTTTTCCGTCCGAGGATGAAACACGAACAGGTGAAAGGAGCTCGTAGCTTTATCTTCTTCTTCTCTCTCTCTCGGGAAATTTCACACCGCTAGTAGTAGCAGGAAAATTATACATGTTATCAATTTAAGCATATTTCATACTTATTACAGCAAAACACCATATTATTTGAATTTATAATTTAAAAATGAAACGAGATTTGAATTTTTGAAAACTTATAATAATATATTTAGATATGATGGCGGGACGGTTACATATCCGAAGTTGGCAGAAGTGGTGACTGGCGACATGGGATGGTGTGTTGCTTGTTGCTAAAAAAGTGTTAATTTATCTTCCTGTGAAAAATACTTAAAATTACCACATAAAGTTTGTAAGCGTTGTGTTTTTTTAAACCTACCGTTGGGTGGCTGGGGATTGTCTAGATAGTCAATTTAATATAGTGGCGGGGTGTAATGGGTTCATTAAATAACTCATCCAAATTAGAGGAGTTGGTGGTGGGAGTCAATCATCTGCTGGTCGTCGTGTCACGAGGATGTGTGATTCGCCATCTTTGTTTTGAACTCCCTGAAGCTCCTCTGTGTAAGTCTGAAAAATGTTTACATAATTTTTAGAATTTCACATATTATTTCGGATTAAAGTTTGCCTGTGATCAGTGTCAAGGTCGTGAATATACAAGATTGTGGTCGTTGACAGTAATTCAGTTTTCCCTTTTTAAGTTTTTTTTTTTACGATTTTTGATTTCCCTGAATTTTCAGGTTTTTGTTTGTTTTAAGGTTTTATTTCAAGATCATACATTTACAAAATAGTGGTCGGGTTCATTAATTTAATTTTACCCTCTTTTATAATTTTCTAGCAAATTTTTGAGATTTCCCTTTATTTTTGACTTAATTGCCACATGTGGTCAAGGTCAAGTTCACTCTGGGTCAAGGTCAAGGTTATATATATACAATATGTCTGTCGGGTACAGAAATGTGATTTTTTCCGGATTTTAAATTTTGTTGGGATTTTTTGGATTTTTCAACTTAAAGGTCATTCAAGGTCATGGACATGAGGTCACATGGTCACGAGCTATAGTTAAATTTGAAGGTCACATGCGTCCAATATAGTGACCGGTTGCCATCACAACATAGTGGTCGCTAGGCGCCTGGCGCTTGTTCCCCGTGCCCTTGTCCCAGACTCGCCTTTCATATACTACTATGTTATGATATTTGGTCATTTAGTGGCATTTTCTGTAGGGTGCAAAGTAATCTCACATCATTTTACTTGTAGTGAATTTTTCTTGGTTTTTTACGTTGGTCCGTCATCGTACTAACATGTGTTTTCCAGCCCAACATATACACACATTTTAAACCAAATGCCAACTACTGGATACACTTTTGTTGTTAGGAGAGTTTATTAGCTTTACGAATGTCTTGCTGATATATACACTTCATAACATTGCATATGTTTATGCTCTAACATCACTTCTCTTTTCTTTCATCTTTGATGACATGCATGATATTGTACGCGACTCATACACAATGGAGTCTCCTAAAATTTACCAACGTTTTTCTCANGTACCAACGTTTTTCTCAGATTTTCACTTAGACTCCTTTTTTGCAACCTCCCACACATTATGCTTGCCATTGGTGATAATGATGTTTGTTCTGAATCAACATAACCACACGAATGCAACCAATATAATCAATTAAAATGTCTGTAATCAATGATAACTTATCACAATAAGCTGTTATCTATCATGTACAAGTACCACATAAGTAGCGAGGCGTGATATTTCCAAGAGGCTAATCAACTGGTGCAGAACGGCAGAAGTGTATTAATTTGAACATTCTATAAGTAGTTATCATCGGCTACGTATCGACACATTTGTCTAGTTTGTTTCGAAATACTATACATAAGATAGTAAACGATTCGTGAGCATTATTCGCGGACGATATGTACCAGTACGTAGGTTGGAATAACATTTTCATTTGAATGAATAACATAGCAACATGTAATTAAGTGTGAAAAAAAAATTTTAAAAATCAGTTAAACATTTTATATTTTGAAAAACCTAGCTGACAGCACGAGACCAAAAACCGGTTAGCATTAAAAACATAACACGTATATAAAAACACGAACAACAGAAAAAATATAATTAAAACCTTTATTCTAAATAAGCCCACTGATGAACACTATTGTCATTTGCAGAGTAGTCTCTGACGTGCATTCTGAAGTTCTCTGAAGTGACTATCTGCTTGATTCATTCATCATTGCACAGCCCAATGTGTTTTCGAGGACTCCTCAATAGCTCATTAATTCGATAATATAGAGCTATACTCTTTGCCTTTAAAGGATACCTACAGAAATGCCTAAAATTAATTAAAGTATTTTTTTTAAAAACAACTCCTGAAAGGGTGTAAAAGGGCACAGCGTGTTTTCTAAGAATCCTCAAAAGTTCTTTAAACCAGATAATATGTATATCGTTATGGCCTTTGCTTCAATTTTTTGGCTATTAATTACCTGCAATCTAATTTAAGGTTTTTCCAAAATTCGTTCCATAATAAAGTTACTCACGGGAGAAGCCACGGACAGAAAGATAGTTATAAAACTTCTGATATATTATTCTGTTGTTTATGAAAATTCTTAAATTACCTCGTTATGAAAATTATCTAGTGGTCTCAGTTTGATAAGATTTTGATAAGATGACGTTTTTCAAAACCCAGTAATGATAAATAAGACAGTCGTTCTTCACCTTATAAATAACGCATGTAAGTTTTAATGCGTTACAAAGTGAAAAAAAAAATCGTTATAGTAATGCAATTGAAATTGCAGTAGTGAAAATAAAACAAGATAGTTGCTCGGAGGAAACCGCTGGAGTTCTGCGAAGTTCTTAGACTGCGAACTTGACCAGCTTCGCAAGCAACTTTTAATTCACTTCACAATCTGGCGAAATCGAAATGGTGACCTTAATTTTCTTTGAGACAGTTAAATCGTTCCTCGGGGGAAAAAAATATTCTCAGATGTTTCAAATTTTGTATTTTTCACCAGTTCTAAAATGTTAAGTTTTACCAATGGCACAAATTACGGACGTTAATTTTGATATTTTGTATAAATAATTTAAAATTACATAATTCTGGGCAATGCTTTATTGTCTTACCAATCAGTATGACTGACTCGCAACCTTCTCTTCTGGTCCTGCTCTCGTACGTTTAGTTTCCCTCTAATACTTTCCCAGACTAAATTTTATTTCTCTTTTGTTTATTAAATAAAAGTTCTTGAACTAATTTCTTTTCGTGATGCAGAGATTATTTGTCAAAAATTTCCTCTGAAAAACTTGCAAAATATTTAAGTTGTCGGAAAATGGCACACAACGGGAGAAAGAAATCAAAATCTTGTAAGATTAATAAATTCCTGCTAATACCTAGCAGAGTTTCGCTATCATATTTGTCACAATTTCAATCATTAATTCCAACACGTTTTTAAATTCAACTTTATATTAACCGTTTCAATTAGTCTACTGTTTCAATTCAAGATTGGGATTTTCACTAAACTAAAACCGAAGTTATCTTACACGAATTACAAGGTAGTTCCAGTTCCTGTTGAGTATCACGGAAATACACTAATTTAAAAATAAAAGATTACCATAAACGAATCGCGCGAGTACAACGAAGGCTGACACGCATAGACCGACATGTCCCATTTGCCTTTAATGCTGTTAGATTGCGCAGATGTGCCAACATGAGGCATACATGTCCTTCTATCATTCGTAGATGCAAGACACCTAATAAGGCCTTAGTAGCGGCATGAGCCGCAGACCCAAGCTCAGATAACATGAAGCATGCCCCGATGGTCCATGCAACAAGCCTTTGCCCAGTAGGATGAGTTTGAGTGAGGCAGCATCATCGGCCTCCGAGAGGCAGGTTGGACGTTTCGGTGCATTGCCGGCCACTTGAACATTTTTGCCTACAATATGAGTCGGTGTTGGATGCAGTGACAACAGGAGGGTACACACACCAGTCGAGAAGGCTCGGGTCGACCCCGGCGGACCGCCAGTAAGGAGGATCGCTTCATCGTGCGACAGGATGTAAGCACTCCACGGACGTCGCTGTGCACCATCCAGGGACACGTCACGACAGCTGGGGATACGCCTGTGTCCACCAGTGCCATGTGCAGGCGGCTAGCAGAGCGAGATCTGCCGTCGCGGCGTCCCTTATGACGTATGCCATTACGACCTGAGAATCGCCGAGCATGTGTGACCTTATGCCGGGAAGGGGCAGCATGGCAGCTTGCAGATAGGCGTCAAGTGGTGTTCAGCGACGAATCACGGTTTTGTTTGGACACAGACGACAGCTGAATGCGAGTCTGCAGACATCCTGGCCAGCGCCGTGAACCACGCTTCAGTGTAGAAGAGCAAACCGCTCTAACGAGAGGTGTCATAGTACAGAGTGCCTTTTACTACGACCCACGCATCCGCTGGTGGCGACTGGAAGAACCCTGACTGCATGGCGATACGCCCAGGATACTGTGCGACCCCGTGCACCCCCTCCACCACCCTGGTGCAGCTTGGTAATCCTCATATACCAGCAAGATAATGCCCGGCCTCACACAGAACAGTTATCTATAGTCTGTCTTTGTGATGTCAACGTACTTCCTTGGCCAGCAAGGTACCCATACCTCTCGCCCATTGAGAATGTCTGGGAGCATATTGGATGGCAACTTCTGCCAGCGGGAACTACGGCGTATTCGGAAGGTCAGTTGCACCGGCTGTGGCAGGACCTTCCTCAGGAGGACATCCGACGTCTGTACTCCTCCACGCCTGACCATATCGCCACCTGTCTCCGTGCTATACTCCGTGCTATCTCCAGCACCATACTGTGCATCGTGCAAGTGCTGGTTACTTGCAACACGTGCTTTGGGCGGTAGAATACTTTGTCACTTGCCTGTACCTACTTACGTTCCCCTGCGATTGCATGGTAATAAGTTTTTTGAAAATGAGTCTACTTTGTCAATTTGCACGTGGATGACTGAATCTGACATTAGTTATACGCCGGGTATAACCTGCAAGCATTTGTCGACTCACGCAACGCCTATAATTCACACAAGTGTGGTATGGTGTGTTATTTTCAGAAATTCGTGACAACAAAGTTGGTTTTTCATTGCCTACCCAGGTGCTAATCTCTCAAATGAAAAAATACTGCGTATTTACGAAAAGAGATCCTGTGAATCTACAAGAGCTAGCGAAGTTAAAAGTATACGTTTCAAGATATGAAAATGTTGGGCTTGTTTTAGAACACATTCTTCTGCGAAAGTCACTGCATACCCTTGGTATTTTCTTTTCGCCCCACTTGGAATATATCCGCCAAATATAAGTAATTTTTTATTTCATTCGCTGTCTCGTAGTGAGACTTTTGGGCGAGATAAGAACTCCCGTCTCGCGAATTTTGAGGAAGATTCATTACTCTTGCGTCGTCAAGACGTTTGGTAGTCAGAGACAGGTATGAGATAAGCAGCTGTTCTCTTAAAAAAAAAGGCCCCTGCTTAATGATCTAGATTATAAAAAGGTTTAATTTCCTATATCGCTCCATATTCAGCCATTCCATTTATGGTGTTATTTGATATAAACTAGTCCAACTATGTTGGAAGTTAACGTTTGTGAGCCCACGGGATGCGAAGTCCTCCTGGACTGCTAATTTGTAGGTCCTGCACAACGTATAGTCACGCGCCCTACTGGGCTTTATTCTTGCAGCTAGCTGCTGTCTAGGAAAGAACGACACTAAGCAGCGAGAGACACTCTGTGCAAGTGTCAGATTTTCTAATATCTCTACATGATGAATCATGGCATGTGCTGGGACATGATAGTGCATCAAGGAAGGAGAGCTACAAGAACGAGTGAAGTGCAATCGGACGTCCACATGAAGAGCCAAGAGGGAACAAACAGACGACGGCCAGTGTTCGGTCCTCACGAGTCTAACGAGGTGCGGTCAAGTACCAGCAGGCCCAGCTTCCATTCCTCGCCTCTTCTTCAGGCCGAGATCCTCGCTGTCGTGTCTTGATATAGTCTGTTCACGGTTAATTAAACAACCTTTGGAAAATGTCACTGGGGTATACGTCTCAATGTACACACTGAGCAGCATACGCCTGTGTAGTTGGAGACGACGGAGGAAAAGAAGTTCCACATCTTTACCTTGAACGTAAACTGTTAGGTAAACATTAGTGGATACTGAAATTATATGTTTTGCTTTTGGTTTCTTTAAGCATATAAGGCAAAGTTAGCATACCTATTACTATAACATTTTCCATATGTAATAATTTCAAAGTTTCAACTGACCGACGCATGTATAAAGTGGTCAGGCCCATGGAAATGTTAATTTTACATATAGCGGAAGAATACACAATGAACATACAAGCAGATCTTCAGCAAGGCTTCCAGAAGTCTCAGTTAGCCGTGAATAACCCCTAGTTGAGAGTTCACTCCTGCCTATTGCTCTCTCCCCACTGTGTGTGACTGTCCCATGACCAAGTACATTCCCTCATGGCGAGGGGCTATACCCAAGCATAGGCGCTGATTATAGGGAATGGAAGTGTTCTGTCCCTTCTGAATACTTGTCAAGAGGTCGCTCGGTACTTGCAACATACGCACAGGAACATCATATATAAGTGGACGGGAAAATCTGAATGAAATCAGGAAATATTAACAGCAAAAGAAAATCATTCGAAAATAGCAGACATACTAGCAAAGTTAATGACTTTGTGTGCAGTTATTTTTTTGTGTCGAGAATTGATGGTTAAAACATTAAATACTAGTGTGTAAGATTTTTTAAAGTTGCGTGAAGTGTCTCGCCATGTAGGTTGATGGTAAGCTGTTCTTCCTGTGAGGAAACTAACTGTGTCGCCAGCTGCCACGCATAGTCGTGTAATATATAAAGCACTCAATCTAAACCAATGAACCTGCCCCCCTCCAATAATATATGCATGTCGACGCCTGTAGACATTATTCTAAGTTATTCGTTTGGTTTGCTTACGACAAAAGTATTCGTTATTACTAGAATTTTCGTTTCTTAACGAAAGGAGGTATTCTAAGCGTTTTTAAGTGTTGATTTGATGTCACTACGTGCGATATCACATTTGAAACGATAACTAAGCCCTTCGGTGTTTCGTTACGGAGATTTATTAAGCAAACTTGGCTGGTGCATGGTACAGGTTATTAAATATTTGTAACTGCAGAAGATGAGAATCGCGAAGTAATGTGCCTTCATGCCAATACATAAAAAGATATTTCAAAACAAATTGTTTTTATTGGCACCAATTAACCTTTCTGTTTTAATTTGTGAACTATAAAAGCAGCAGTGTAGGCTGACAGTTGTGAGGGCATTTTATTATTTAGTTACATTTGTTTGTAATGAAATACATGAACTTAAAATACTGGTACTTATTCAACAATTCTTTCAAACAATATAGTTTAAAAACGAACCAGCAGGTAGCCCTAAGGACTAAACAATTTCTGGGAGTGTAAAATAAAATTACTGTCTCTTGAAAATAATTTTGTAAAAATTCATACCACACTGGAATTAATACAAATTACTAAAACACAACAGCGTCTAGTTTGTTATCCATAGCTTCTTTTGTAATCTTGTTATTAAAAATAACGAAATAAACAGTGTGCCTGAAAGAGCCAGTGAGCAAACCGCAAACGGGTAATGCTGAAAAATCTGAATACATGTGACAACCAAAGTTCTGTCTGCTCTCTTAATGGAATACATGTCAATTTATCTTAACACACGTTCATACGAGATAACATCATGTTTACATATATATATATATATATATATATATATACATATATATTTCCTGCCAAGTTATAAAATACCACCAAGACCGACACGGAGAGAAAATTGAGACCCATGAAGAACGAAATTAACCCTTCCTTAGAATTAATGATTTGTATAATATTAGCATTTAAAACCATCTAGATGCAAGTAAAAATTTTAAGGACTTTACTGATTTGGTTCAATAATGTTTTTAAAACGAATTATTTGTAATTTTATAAACAAACTCTCTTATTTCAGTTAAAGTTCTTGTGAATAGTGTTGCCATCTTGCATTCGCTAACGAAACCCGAATATTGTCGAAGGCTCAGAGGGCTTATGACTTAGAACACGAAATTGAAATTATCGATGAATCACACTGGAGCAAACAGAAGAGAGGACGTGCGAACAAGCAAGAGCGAGACGCACGCACATGTTAACCGCCATTCGCTCCTTTTTTACTCGGATCTGTTCGATCTGGTGTGAACGAGGCGTGAAATACAGAATACGAGCGAACACGCATATCCTTGGGTGATTCGATGAAGGACAGGCAACGATGAGATCATCAGCGGATGCGAACTTAACCTCTAAACGAACACGGACGAAGGGTGCTTGTTCACGCTCACATACCGTTGACCGCCACGACGGTGCTCGGTTGCTTTGATACTCGTCCGCACTTGTTCTCTTCTGTTTGCTCCGGTGTGAGGGGATTCTACCAGAAAGAGCGCTCCCCCCCCCCAAGGCGAACTGGGTTCGATTTTTGGCGGAGTGACTCATGGGAATCGTGCCGGACGATGACACTGGTCGGCGGGTTTTCTCGGGATCTCCCGTTATTCCTTCNTCGGCGGGTTTTCTCGGGATCTCCCGTTATTCCTTCTCTTGCATTCCGGCGCTGCTCCATATCCGTACCGCTTGAACCACATCAACTATCAAGACCGAGATGCTAAGAGCCACCCAGTTTTCTCCTCTCTCTCTCTCTCTTTCTCTCTCTCTCGCCGGTGTAATCTTGTCTTCACCACTATAACGTAGCTATGCAGCTGACGCCACAGGACGTGTGTAATGTGTCCCTTGCTGCTCGCTTGTAAGTGGTCGGAATACACTCAGTTTCCCTGGGCTGTACTGTGGTTACTGGCTCCTGCTGCGTGCACTGAGAATGTACAGCAGTGAGCAAGCACCAGCTTACCTTGCAACACCTCACCACACGCCACAGGACGCGTGTAATGTGTCCCTTGCTGCTCGCTTGTGAGTGGTCGGAATACACTCAGTTTCCCTGGGCTGCACTGTGGTTAATGGCTCCTGCTGCGTGCACTGAGAATGTACAGCAGTGAGCAAGCACCAGCTTACCTTGCAACACCTCACCACACGCCACAGGACGCGTGTAATGTGTCCCTTGCTGCTCGCTTGTGAGTGGTCGGAATACACTCAGTTTCCCTGGGCTGCACTGTGGTTAATGGCTCCTGCTGCGTGCACCGAGAATGTACAGCAGTGAGCAAGCACCAGCTTACCTTGCAACACCTCACCACACGCCACAGGACGTGTGTAATGTGTCCCTTGCTGCTCGCTTGTGAGTGGTCGGAATACACTCAGTTTCCCTGGGCTGCACGGTGGTTACTGGCTCCTGCTGCGTGCACCGAGAATGTACAGCAGTGAGCAAGCACCAGCTTACCTTGCAACACTTCACCACACGCCACAGGACGTGTGTAATGTGTCCCTTGCTGCTCGCTTGTGAGTGGTCGGAATACACTCAGTTTCCCTGGGCTGCACGGTGGTTACTGGCTCCTGCTGCGTGCACCGAGAATGTACAGCAGTGAGCAAGCACCAGCTTACCTTGCAACACTTCACCACACGCCACAGGACGTGTGTAATGTGTCCCTTGCTGCTCGCTTGTGAGTGGTCGGAATACACTCAGTTTCCCTGGGCTGCACGGTGGTTACTGGCTCCTGCTGCGTGCACCGAGAATGTACAGCAGTGAGCAAGCACCAGCTTACCTTGCAACACTTCACCACACGCCACAGGACGTGTGTAATGTGTCCCTTGCTGCTCGCTTGTGAGTGGTCGGAATACACTCAGTTTCCCTGGGCTGCACGGTGGTTACTGGCTCCTGCTGCGTGCACCGAGAATGTACAGCAGTGAGCAAGCACCAGCTTACCTTGCAACACTTCACCACACGCCACAGGACGTGTGTAATGTGTCCCTTGCTGCTCGCTTGTGAGTGGTCGGAATACACTCAGTTTCCCTGGGCTGCACGGTGGTTACTGGCTCCTGCTGCGTGCACCGAGAATGTACAGCAGTGAGCAAGCACCAGCTTACCTTGCAACACTTCACCACACGCCACAGGACGTGTGTAATGTGTCCCTTGCTGCTCGCTTGTGAGTGGTCGGAATACACTCAGTTTCCCTGGGCTGCACGGTGGTTACTGGCTCCTGCTGCGTGCACCGAGAATGTACAGCAGTGAGCAAGCACCAGCTTACCTTGCAACACTTCACCACACGCCACAGGACGTGTGTAATGTGTCCCTTGCTGCTCGCTTGTGAGTGGTCGGAATACACTCAGTTTCCCTGGGCTGCACGGTGGTTACTGGCTCCTGCTGCGTGCACCGAGAATGTACAGCAGTGAGCAAGCACCAGCTTACCTTGCAACACTTCACCACACGCCACAGGACGTGTGTAATGTGTCCCTTGCTGCTCGCTTGTGAGTGGTCGGAATACACTCAGTTTCCCTGGGCTGCACGGTGGTTACTGGCTCCTGCTGCGTGCACCGAGAATGTACAGCAGTGAGCAAGCACCAGCTTACCTTGCAACACTTCACCACACGCCACAGGACGTGTGTAATGTGTCCCTTGCTGCTCGCTTGTGAGTGGTCGGAATACACTCAGTTTCCCTGGGCTGCACGGTGGTTACTGGCTCCTGCTGCGTGCACCGAGAATGTACAGCAGTGAGCAAGCACCAGCTTACCTTGCAACACTTCACCACACGCCACAGGACGTGTGTAATGTGTCCCTTGCTGCTCGCTTGTGAGTGGTCGGAATACACTCAGTTTCCCTGGGCTGCACGGTGGTTACTGGCTCCTGCTGCGTGCACCGAGAATGTACAGCAGTGAGCAAGCACCAGCTTACCTTGCAACACTTCACCACACGCCACAGGACGTGTGTAATGTGTCCCTTGCTGCTCGCTTGTGAGTGGTCGGAATACACTCAGTTTCCCTGGGCTGCACGGTGGTTACTGGCTCCTGCTGCGTGCACCGAGAATGTACAGCAGTGAGCAAGCACCAGCTTACCTTGCAACACTTCACCACACGCCACAGGACGTGTGTAATGTGTCCCTTGCTGCTCGCTTGTGAGTGGTCGGAATACACTCAGTTTCCCTGGGCTGCACGGTGGTTACTGGCTCCTGCTGCGTGCACCGAGAATGTACAGCAGTGAGCAAGCACCAGCTTACCTTGCAACACTTCACCACACGCCACAGGACGTGTGTAATGTGTCCCTTGCTGCTCGCTTGTGAGTGGTGGGAATACATTCAGTTTCCCTGGGCTGCACGGTGGTTACTGGCTCCTGCTGCGTGCACTGAGAATGTACAGAAGTGAGCAAGCACCAGCTTACCTTGCAACACCTCACCACACGCCACAAGACGTGTGTAATGTGTCCCTTGCTGCTCGCTTGTGAGTGGTGGGAATACATTCAGTTTCCCTGGGCTGCACGGTGGTTACTGGCTCCTGCTGCGTGCACCGAGAATGTACAGCAGTGAGCAAGCACCAGCTTACCTTGCAACACCTCACCACACGCCACAGGACGTGTGTAATGTGTCCCTTGCTGCTCGCTTGTGAGTGGTCGGAATACACTCAGTTTCCCTGGGCTGCACAGTGGTTACTGACTCCTGCTGCGTGCACCGAGAATGTACAGCAGTTAGCAAGCACCAGCTTACCTTGCAACACTTCACCGTATGCCACAGCCAGCAGTATTACCACAGTAAAACCACCGGCGTACTTAAGCCACGTTTCTCACTTGCGAAAATGCATATGTGACCCCAGCAGGAGTCTAAACCGGGCTGTCTCTGTGCAAGGTTGGTCCGCGATCCATTCAGCAGACGCTGCCTTGTTTCGCCATACTGCGACCCATCTCAATATTATTGCCGAGTATCTTATTCTGACCACATGTTGTGTTAGCTGCCTTTTTACTCACAGCTCCTTTTCTTCGTTATTTTATTTACCATCAAGGCTGACACAGGCATAACTGCAGACGTCAACTCCGAACAATGAAGCGTAATAGAACTATTGTATCCAACTTACAAAAATTCGAAATAATCACTCAATGTTCAACGCCAAATTGTTTCTAAAGAGTTTCATTCAACGTACACATAAACTTAATTTTAGTTGAAAAGTGATATTTAAATTTTTTGAATTTGAAATATTTACTTGCTGAAACATTAAATGGCCGTATCATGAGTTGCGCATTATGTTACAGGAAGGGAGTCATTTAAAGTCACACGGTTAATAAAGTGGTAATAAAAGATACAGCATGTGTTAAAATAAGGGTTCTGAAAACTCAGATAGCCATCGTTATTATTTCTCACAGTAACATAAGCCAAAAGTCAATAAATCAAATGATAAGGTAGACACCGAGCCAGTCTGCTAAGGCATCTTCTGAGTTGGTACAAGAGTTCCACGTCTTTCCATCACACCCCCTCCCTCCCCGGCCGCGCTATCTCATCATCCTCACTCAGAAATCCATCAGACCGTTCACTCGCCCGGATGTAATATATGGAACTAGTTTATCCCTCAGAGCGGCGCCTTGTCGACACCAAAGATCGTCTATTCCGCTATGCGCCTCCCAACATCCAACCGCGTGGCGTCAGTATAGTGCGTCTCACACCTAGAGTGCAGTGGCTAGCTAATCCACCCACTGCATAATGCGGATATACCTACATGTACTTGTTCGTTCAACTCAGTATAACTTCTTGACAGGAGTGCGCGCAAGGTACTATTTACTTGGAGACAGCCGCACTATAGCGCAAGTCATGAGTGTTATTGCGCTCTGTCCAAATCACATACAAATATATTTCCGTAGTTGCTGTCGAATGTAAGTCCTACAAACAACTATACCGCACCCGAAAATATTTCCAGCGTCTGAGCAAAATTGTTGATGCAACCCAACAAAGTTAATTGTCTTAAAAAATTTACAATAATATGTTTTTAACAGACGCAACTATACTTGAACGAATGCTAAATTTGATGTTTTCCAAAAATGGCAAAGACAAAGGTCTTAACAAATTTGACAAACAGAAACATATCGGTTCTCAATATTTTAAAATACATCAGCATACATGTACCACACCAATTCAGCTGTTCAGCCAATATAGCTAATACGAGACAAAACATTTGATATTCATTTGGGAGAGGTTTTCAAGAAACTAACATAATTAAAAAAAGTTGCACCCATTATAAATTTTGGCACCAATTCTTATATAAATTTTGCCACGAAAAGTGTCTAAATATAATTCTGAAAAATATCTGGGGTTGTTTCAAAGGAAACAAGAAGTGAAATACAGGAAGTTTGGAAATTAGCATTTCCCGTAAAACATTACATGTCCGTGGACAACTGTTCGTTAAACTAGAATCAGTGCAGCTGAATGCTGTTGTGCAAAGGTAGGAAAATAAATTAAAACTTTTGGGGTAAGCGGTGCACTTTTCATTTGCTCGTGTTGTGTGATGTATCTTGAACTATTGACTCGTGTATGTTGCAGTTGCTTGTGTAACAACACGAATATCGGCGCAGATGAACGTGAAGGCGATAACTGACAAGTGCGCGAAGTGAAGAACGCACTCAGAAGGAGCGAGATAAGGCAAATGTAGGAGTGGGACGGGAGGGTGAGGCGAGGTGAAATGGAACAGTGGTGCAATTCAAGGACGGAGGAAACAGGAATGCCGAGAAAACCCGCCGACCAACGGCAATATCCGTCACGTTTCCCACATGTGAAATTCCGCGTGACCTCATCGAGAATCCAACCCGTTGCCCTTAGGTGGGAGACAAAAGTAGGGTATGTAAGACAACTTACCTGCAATGTGGAGGATTTTGTTCCGCATGGAATAAAAGTAACTGCATGATACAAATCAAATACTAACTAGCGTACATAAAAACCACAAAAAAAACGGGCCTAATTCACATCTGCAAATAGAAACATACACATGTCAAATAAAATTTAAACTGTAAATATATATCTAAATACCTCTTACTATACAAACACTTTCATTGTAGCAGGAAAATCTTAATTTACTTTGGTAAACTGAATTGGAATTATTTCTACAGATAGCTCATAACTTCGAGTAGCCAGTGAATTAAAATGTCGCTGAAAGACGAACGCAGAAACCCAAATGACGAATCTTCAGCTCCCAAGACAGCTCGGGAACCAAAATTACTTCCTTGGCCTCAATGTCCTGAGCAATGAAATCCTTTTATAATTTTAATGGTTAGATAATGAAATAGGTCTTGATAATTATTTCATTAGAACGCAAAGAAAGCATGTTAAAATGACAATATATATAATTCAAGGTAGACATTCTACACGGGAAGAAATTTTGCATTTAAATACGACCCGTGTTCTATTATTTTATGTCAAAGGAAGAAAGAATTTTAAAAGACAGTATTAGATATCGCGAAAAGAATTTTAAAATAACAGTTGAATATTTTACAAGAAATAAATTCTTGCCTTTAATACATTTGTAAATTACTAATATATTTTAATAAGTAAGAACATAATGTTCTGATACTTTTGTAGCGCACCTAGATATAACATACATTTTTTAATGACCAAAAGAAACATTTCAAAAATTCAAATGACAAATGTTAACATTTATTACATAAAATTCACAATTTTCAAAAAGGGTGGGCATTACTATATATATTTCAAAACTTGAACAATTGTAACTATTGGAAGCACAAAACATCTAAAATGAGTACATCCATCATGTTACAATCCAGTTCTATAATACTTCCAAAGTATACGTAGAAAAAAGGGCTAAAACTACTATGAAAGCCCAGAATGGGCGACTTATTCAAGTACGGCCCTGCCATAGCCGCTGTGGAACCCACAACCCGTTATGGAACCGGGTCACAGTACAGCAAATAGAAATAGTAGAAATCCTGAAAACATATAATACATGTTGCAGTGGGAGTCCCAACAGACATGTCATCAGACAACGCCGAAACTTCAGTTCGGAAAGTGCAAACCGTTGGTCCGATGTTAGTCTCTCTCTTGTGCAGCCCTGGCGCCTTGGAGATAAACTTCTTTCTACTCGTGCACCAGTGTACTGCGGGTGGTGGCGGACGATTCGCAGGCGGCTGTCAGCTCACATGCAGGAAACACGACAGCATACAGACGAAGACTGGTTAATGGCTACAGATACGCGTCCTTTCACTCGATCGGAAAGTGAAACGAACCAGTGTGTGAGGACATGGAATAAAAACAAACTCAATGAATAAACTATGAACGGAAAACAGAAGCTCTCACAAAACACAGTAACAAAGAAACTCAGCTGCTCCGTCATTAATCAACAAACTTCCAGAAAAAATAACAAATGGAGAATAACATCTAAAAAGCCTACGATCTTTGAATATATTTCCTTAAATGACTAACGTGTGTCTTCTTGAACTCACGAATGGAACTAGGAAGTTTAAACTTAGTAGCATCGGGAAATAAAAATACCATAATGATAATATCACATTAGACCCGGGATATTTTGGAATAAATTTGGAGCCTTTGGCCCTACTGGAATATGCTAAAGTAAATTGTTTAATGTTTACACAGAACCTGCTTTCCAACATTAAATAGAACATTAACCCACGTCTCGTATAAACACATAGTCACATCGCGTTTGTAAACCCCTGGCCATGACTTGAACAAGACAGTCTCGACCAGAGTCAGACGAAGAGCTAACAAAAAGGAGAGGCATTCCCCGAACATCTACAGGGAATAGCTCAGGTGAGACCAAGGAAGATAAGAGACGGAGGAGCCCATGTGGAAGGCGCTGTTCCATCCAACATAAATGAAATTCAGATCTCTGTCACACATCGCATGGTCTTAGTTGTAAGAGATCGTCAAACAAGCTTCCGTGTTCGTATTAAATCTCTCAATATGGTCGTCTTTCGGAAAGTAAGGACTCGAAGTGAAATACCGAGACTTCATTTCCCAACAGTAACTCGTCTCATTGAAGGCAAATAATTGAAAATAGGTGGCATAGTCAATTACAGTTTCGGCTGGCGCGCCAAAAATCTTTCACACCTGCTCAGCCAAAACTTTGACAATTGATGAAGCCTTTCATATTTCTGAATTGCAACAAATTCACGAACTCAGTGGAGGTACCCAAGATAATAAAAATAGAAAAATTACCTTTTTTGATCTTACCAGTGTAACAAACATATAAACGCAGTAAATTCCAGGGACAATTCGGAACCTGAATTGTGAATTGCCCAAAATTTGCCTAAGAGGTCTGCTTGCACCTATAACTGTCATTGCATGAACATATGTACGTAGAAATGTTCACTTTCAGGACGGGTCCGCAAAATGAACTACTTTCTGAAAAGCTTTGTTTATTTCCAACTCGCCTCCGTTCACCAAATAAGGGACAATAGTTTAATACAACAATACGGGTGCGTATCAGGTACCACCATCTTACGAGCACGCCCATTTTCGCAGGTATAAGATAAAACTCCATTGTTGTTCCAGATAGGGACAGTCAATACCCACGTCAATATCAGCACGCACCTTGCTACACCAAACATACTCCGCCTGCACCTCTCTCAACTTCACAAACACTGTGGAAAGTCCTGTGTAATATTCACCAACACTGGATACTCAACAATCCCAACTACGACATCCTCGGGATGGAACCCGTGACAATGCCTCCGCGATCTTGTTCTCGGCCCCGTGGATATGAAGAACCTTTAAACGAATACACCTTAAATGTTGTGGCTTACTTACAGCATGCTTTAAAATTTCAATTATTTAAATCTATTTATTAGCTGTAAAACTTTTCCAAATAGTCTTTTCAACTTACATGTTATTACAGTACCTTCATATTTAAACATTAATCTTCGTACTATCATGGCGATGGCTGTTTATCATAGCGATGGCTGAAACAGTCATCGCTATGCGTATGGTCTTTATTTTAATTTAAAGACTTTGGTTTTTTATTTTCAGTTCGATGCCTTGTATAACTACACGCATTCACTTAATTGTGTAATACATTTCTAGTAACTGTATACATTTTTTTTCATTTTCTTTAATACTTTAAGATTAAACGCATTAACCACACTTGCTTCTAGTAGTGAAAAAATAGATAAATGGTTTCACTTACCATGAAAATCTATGTTGTAAATTACTTTTCATCTGTACGTATATTCTAAGATTTTCCATTGTTAAATAAGGATGAGTGGACTGATTTTCGGCGGTCAAATTCCTGGAGCCTCCACCTCTTCCACTGGAAAACTGGTGGTTTTCACTACATTTCCAGCAGTGACTCGAGAAAATGAAGATCTCCCCTGCAGTTCCCGCCTAGGGCAGGGTCGGCAGATGCATACAGGGTTAAGTTGAAATTTGTTTTGTAGTTTCGTAGATAGCATACTAAACTAAAATGTTTATATGGCCACCATTTTGAAAAACAATTTTTTGGCTCATTCAAAACAGTAATTTACATGGCCTGTCATATAGATATTTGTTTATAAAATTTGGTAGGATGCTGTTGGTTTTTTCCGGAGATATGAGATGACATTTCCATTGTTTTATTTTACTTTATCTCACAAAATGGCGGAAAAAAGAAACATTTAATGTTTGTACTAGATACTGCCAGCATGCTGTGCTAAATTCAAATTTATTTCATGGTTTGTAAATTTAGAATACTAACCTAACATTATTATATAGCCGCCATTTTAAAAATAAGTGCTTGATCCACTTTATAAATGAAAATGTATATGGCCTACCATAGTACTACTACTTTTTGCGAAATTTGTTAAGAATCGGTAGATTGTTTCCCGAGATGTGATATAAAAACTTCATAATTTATTAATGTGGCACCATCTTACAAAATGGCTCACAAAAGTGGCTGTGTGTTGGAAAATATGATGTATGTAATAAATACTTGAAGCATATAAAATCTAGTCGTGATAGTCTGGAAAGTATCATAGATAAATCACATAAACCTAATACATTTATATTGCCACCATTTTGAAAATATGAGCATTATCGATTTAAATTGCATTTGCTTGCATGGCATACCATAGAATTACATACGTGCTAAATATGGCGAGAATCAGTCTGGTAGTTTTTTTAATATAATGTGAAATATCTATTTCTTCATGTAGCGCTGTCTTACAAAATAGAGGACGAAGAACAATGCCAACTTATATAACCAATGCTTATATGATCCACTCTCAACAACAAATTTGTGTTATATCGGTTAAATGGTTACCGAGAAATGACATAGCACCTAAATATTAAAATAGCTTTCATTTTGAAAATATGTACCCGACGTGATCAAAAACTATAAAAGTCGGATGTCCTTACTAAGTACTGTATGTGTACCCTAGTATGGTGAAATATTGTTCACGTATTCAAAAGTTTTTAAGGGACACATACGGACACGCAAGCACACATACGCACATATACATGCACACATTCAAATAGACACACATACAGGGAAGTGATCTCATGAGCTGTTATATTCCCTGGAAAGTAAGTTGGTGTACCGCTCGTGGTAGTTGGGATTATCGTGTTTGATTGTGACGAGACGTAGCTGTTGATAGTGTCACTGTAGGGAACACTCAGTTTAAGACGTTGCACGGCGCGACCAAAGACTTAGCGAGACAATTAACTGTGGAGTGGAGCAATATAAAGTGTTATTTGCCTGCTATCAGCCATCAAATAACCAACTGTCTCATGGACGTTGGTATCCATTCAGTAACTAGCGGATCTTTGCTCAATGAATACATTGCATTGGAGTGCAAAGAGAAGCCATGGGGTTGTTACAATTGAGCATATGAACTCACGTGTCGCATTCTGACCGCTGGCTTCAAGATGCTGTTACACATTGGCGAGTGTAAGCGAGATATTGTGTAATAATATTTCATGTAAAGTTTGCGTTTTATTGCACGTATAACATATTCACTGTTTCTTTACACTTTTTGAATCAAATATTAGAAAAATCACCCCATTTATGACGTGTTTAGTTGTTTATTTAATATTTCGTGTATCACAAGCGTTTTATACTAGTGTTAACGTAAAAATTCTTATTTTTGGCAAAGGTAAACTTTTAGATTTTTTTTATCTTTAATTTATAATATTTTATTTATAATTGAAATGAACAAAACAGGAAGAAAACAGGTTGGTTGGTAATGCCTAATAAGAAATAGTTATTGTGCAACATTGTATTACACTGAGTCACGAATGCGATGTGTTGTCCCTTTGGTGTAATTTTCTAGACTTGATTAAGCTTTGTTTGCACGAGGCGGAGGAATATCCTGGAAGGAGAACTTTAGCAGGGCTTCGAAAAAGTGTGCAGTAACCGTGAATGCATTACACGTTTTTTTTTTACTGGGGAAAAGTAATCATGGCGTGTGTGGCGAGTGTTTATGCCTGACGGTCATGGGATGCAAGTCGCCTGCAGAAAGCAGACTGGAGTCATCTGACTGGGAGAGCAGCAGTCGGCAGTTCGCTCATGGAGGCATCGCAGCAGCGACTCATTGGTAGCGTTGGCTAACGTCACTTTGAAGATACTCGGTTATGTTTGTTTTATCCTGCACTCCTATAGAAATCGCGTGGCCGCATATTTCAAGAGACAAGGTCCAGTCGGCGAAATTGTTGATTTTTAACCTGCATTTTTTTAGAAAGGATTTTTTTAGTATCAACGGGTTATTACTTGTCAATTGTAACGTTTTCGCCCAGTGCACTAGGTCCAACGCAGATATATGGATGAATGAGACATATAGCTAAAGTTAATACGCTGGTGGAAAATGGAAAATCAACACCCGGACACAACAGTCCCACATGAATGAATGTTTTATTGAATAATTACTCAGGCTGTACACTGTATGTGATAATGATCACAGGGTCGTACACCTATGGGTAGATGCTACAGAACGTCTTGAACAACAATGTCAGTATCTTGTGTAGCCGCCTTTACCGACGATACAGTCCTACAGTCGTGCGTAGAGACAATCATAAAGGTGTCAGATGTCATCTTGGGGAATAGCGTTCCACGCAAATTCCACCTGTTGTTGCAATTGGTGAAGGTTTGTTGCCGGTATTGCAGACCACACCAAACGCCATCCTATAATGTCCGACAAATGGTCAATGGGGGACAGGTCGGGTGATCGTGCTGGCCAGGGGAGTTGACGAACACCTTCGAGAGCGCGTTGGGTAACACGAGACGTGAGTGCGAGGTCATTGTCCTGCTGGAAGAGGACATCTCCTTGGCGTTGTAGGAACGGCAACAAAAGGGGTTAGATGATGTTCTGGATGTAGCGTTCACTGTTCAGTGCTCCCTCAACAAACACCAATGGTGTACGGTCATTGTAGGCTATTACTCCTCAGACCATGCTGCCAAGGAGTTGGTCCTGTATGTCACTGCCGTATACACTCTGGTTGTTGCCACTCTCCTGGTCGACGCCGCACTTGCAAACGACCGTCACTTGTGCCAAGGCAGAATCTGCTCTCATCACTAAACACAACTCCGCGCCATTCATCCCTCCAGTTGCGTCGTTCGCAACACCATCCGAGGCGGGCTGCACGATGATGAGGTGTGAGAGGAAGCCTGGCGAGCGGCACCCTTGATCGTAGTCTAGCGTCCAGCTAGTAGTTGGTGATGGTCCTAGATGACACCCTGGGTGCAACACTGGCCCTTATCTGTGCAGCGGTCGCCGTGCGATCAGCAATGGCTGCTCGTATGATGCGGCAGTCAAGGCTGGAATCTGTATGCCACGGCCATCAGGAACCAGGTTGACAAGCATGTGCACCATAGTTGGACCCCAACACCACAGCAGACACTTCACATCCTACGCGTTGGGCAATTCTTCGGAAGGATTATCGATCCTCCCTCAGTCCCACAATACAACCTCGTTCAAAGTCCGTTAACTGCACGAAGTGTGGTCGTATATGCCATCGTGGCATGTCTGCATTGCTTCCTACACTCAGACCGATGCTTGAAATATCTGACTACTCTTTCACCGAGTCAACTGCCGTTGTATTGGGCTCAGTGGTGGTGTGCCTAGTACGTGGTTCCTACTCTGTCCACATCACAACACTGTTAATGATTGCATGTACTGCTCTTCATCAGTGCCCCATGCGCATATGGTGTTTCTACGTCACCGCGTTCATTTTTCGTTTTCTACCAGTGCAGTTTGTAAAACTATTTCTGGTTGAAATTTGAAATTTAATTTGCCGCTTGCATGAGAGGGGCACGTAATGTGCGGTGGTATTTTACTGTATATTTTTTTAAACAAAAATCACAGGTTTATATGACATTACCCAATGATTGTATAACTCTATCTCATTTTAATTTACTGTGAAGCCATAATCAGCCAAACACCTGCCCTGATACTGTGGGTATCCATCTCCGCCTATCTCGGTTTCCTGCAGTAACAGCTATGGGTACCTCTTGTTGCAGCACCTTCTTATCTTATACATTGATCTGGTGTTTAAACTGCCACAGGGTTCATGAATAATATTGGACTTGATGATGCCATGGAGGCGAGGATCTAGCTCAATACCAGGTATTTCAGCACCAATAACAGTGCCAATAATGTCGGGAGAGATGCGTTGCTCTAACCATTGCAAGATGTGGATGTAGGGAAGACCTCATTTTGCCACTTCACTGAGTATACCGTATACAACAATTCACTTCCTTAACGTTCATATGGAATACACTGGCAATAAAGTGGCGATCATGGGATCTAGGATATTCTTCCATCTGGGGTTGCATGTGAAAGTCACAAACAAATCAGGGCGATCATGATGGTGAATACATATCACTGTATCCGCAGCCTGTTCGTGCGTGTATCTAGGACTGCCAGTGAACAATGATGACATCACCACTAACTATATGAATAGTATGATCAGCTTCATGTCTCCTTATATCATCCTTAGGATCCATGTAAGTGTCTCTCCCAGCTGTGCCCTATTATTTCTTAAAGAATTAAAACTTTCCATCTTGACTCTGACATGGGCATTGTGATAATTTGTTTATTTATATATATTTTTTTGTTTGTGGGTCAGCCAGTAACTGACAGTATTGCTCAGTAATAAAAGCAATGAGAGGAAACATTTTTTAAATTTGATATATCTTACGGGAAATTGGGAAGGAACCATACAGTTATAATTATAATTCTAAGACAAGAAAGTTGACTTTGCCCTTGAATTTCGCCACTGCCACCCGCTTGCACGGCAGCCTTTAACTGTCTTCTCACAGGCAGGTTGGGTCGATCATAGAACCATTTAGATTCCACTTCTCCACGTCCTAACTTTTTTTCTGTCTGTGAAAGTGTAAGATCACCGATAATGGCATTACCGAAGGAATAGAGCATTGAGATCTTTCTGCACTCCGGTACTGGCAGCTACTGACAAATCGCGAACATATTTCACCGCATACACCGGGCTATCACATGCAGTGCAGTTGCGAAAGTGACCGTAAGATTCAGAGAAACAGGTCATGTTGCTGAGAAAAGACGAAGTGGACGGAAACCGATAAAGTTAACTTCACGATGACTGTCGCAGTGGTCGCTGAGAGCCGCGCAGCAGCTCTCACCGGAACTCGAGGCAAGCCGAGGCAGCGTCGTACATGTCCTACAGAGGAACCAGTGTCCTCTTACAAACTCCGGTGGTAGCAACCCCTCAGTAAGGATGATCCTGACTGACGTTCAGAGTCCTGTGAGTGGACTCTTCAGCGATTGATGAAACCAACTTGTGCGTGAATGGCGAGATTAACAGTCACAATGGCCGTTATGGAGTGACTGCAACCTGGACTCGACGGACCCTGCGAGAATTCCGGGGGCTGGTAAAGTGATGGTGTGCTTCTGGGACACCTGCATAATCTGTCCGGTTTTTATTGAGGATAACTTGACTGCAGATTGCTATCGACACAATGCTTGAGGAGATCGTTATAACGCTGGTGCTGAATGAAGACACCAAGTTTGCAGTGCTCTTCCAACCAGATATGGCATCACCTTATTATGGATTGTGTGTCCGTGCATGGCTGATAAGCAGTTCCCAGAACATTGACTCGGCCAACGTGGTCATGTTGAACGGCCGGCCTCGTCGCCAGACTAGAGTTTCTTTGATTTTTGCCTCTGGGGAAATTTGAAGGCTATGGTTCATGCAACAAAAAGCCAGTGATACAGATCATCTAAGGGAGAGGATTATCAATGACTTTTCCAGCATTCAGCCTGAGGCCATATTATGTGACCTCGGTGATTGGGAACAATAACCTCCCATGAAACCAATTTTCCCAGACTTTTGGATCACTCATACAACTCACACAAACACATACACATTCTCCCTCACACAAACACACACACACACACTCTCTCTATGTATATATATATATACATTAACATTAGTGACAAATGCAACACCGAGAAGGGAACATGTGGTTGAAATTAGCTTTATACCACCACAGATTAGGTACATGAAAATACACAATTGATTAGGATTACAGAACTGTACATGATCTCTGTTCTTGAGAATTCAGTATGGCGTTCCCATGTGCTGTAATCAGAGCCCCCAAATATTGGTGACATGGAATCAAAGAGAACCTGGACATGTTCCTGGGGAATCTCCCTTCATGCAGTTTGTATGCGAGTTCACAAAGTATCAACAGTGGTTGCTGGAGGTCCGTGATGAACAAGTCGCTGACTAACCATATCCCAAACATGTTCGATGGATGACATGTCAGGCGAATGTGCAGGCCAGGGAAGCAGTGGTACCCGTCGTTTATTGAAGAAGGCTGGAACATTCCTCGCCACATGTGGCCGGGAATTGTCCAGCTTAAATATGGCCTGTAGAGTCACCTGAAGGAGGGGCAGTACCTTGGGCTCTAAAACCTTCCTGATGTAGTGGTTGATGTTCAGATTGCCCTCAATACGTAGGAGTCGAGATCGCATGTTGAATCCAATAGCGCCCCAAACCATCACACTTGGCGTTTGTCTACCATGCCGCTCCACAATGCAGGCTGTCAGATTGCGGTCACCACGGTAGCGTCTAACACGCATGCAGCGCGGGGGCAGGTTGAAGCGGGACTCGTCCGAAAACACTACATTTTGCCACTCAGCACGCCAGCGACGGCGTTCACGTGCCCATTGCAGTCTGAGGCGTTGTGGTTTCTGCACAATGGAAGCCAACGCAATGCCATGCGTGCCACCAGTCCAGCCCGCAGCAGACGGCGTCTAACAGTCGACGCAGACAGGTCCACATCCGTTGCAGTGCTCCAATGTTGAGCCAACATTGTGAACGAGGCTGTTACGTGAACGGTCCATTACGGCCATGCGGTCAACGGTCATCCCATGCTGTGGTCACATTGTGTGGTCCAGTACCCACTCGTCGCTGCGTACGACCCTCTTATATCCACTGGTTCCACACACGCATCACTATCGTAGCAGCATGCCCTGTACGAGCCGAAATGTCACGGTGTGACAAACTCGTTTCCCGGAGACCGATCATTCTGCCCCATTTGAACTCACTCACATGATGATATGGCGCCCTTTGACGTCAACGAGGCATACTGGCACTTGCTTTCACCTCGTTTGACGGCTCTCACGAACCTTTCCAATCACACATGAGAGGGCGCTGCTGGGCCTACGTGCACGTCATCTCTCTGCAATCGTAATAACTTATTGCTGGTACACTGTTCTACACATCCTACGAGTTTGGATTCATTTGGGCCCTTATTTCCGTGTTTTGAAATTTTCACAAACCATAGTGTATATATTCACTTGTCTAATGAAAATTTAACTAAGCCTTAATTCTTAATTTAGAAATGTTTATCTCTGGTGCGCAGCTTTATCTTGTGTTTGTTGCAAACTATTTCACACCTGTCGTACGTATTTGTTTTGGCAGTAGCGACTTTGCTTAGCCTTGCGATGCCTTGCGTGTAGGTTGGCTAACCCTTTTCAGTAAACTTCACCCATCATTATTACTTTCATGCGATTAACTTGTATCTTTAACATGAATAGGGTAATAAAACAGATTAACTCGTTTATTCATTGTTTGTTATCAGTTTTAGTCCTGTTTGATTTCCGACCTCAGAATTTGAACGACTTCCGTACTTAATGATTAATTCTATGGACCGTTGTGACGCAAAACGTCCATAAACGGAGTTATACTTTTGGTAAAAGCAAAATATTTTTAATTTTTTTATAATGCGTTATCCCGTAATTACTGATATTTAATGGAAATATTTCTAACTGCCCTTAAACGTGTTTTTTAAAATTATTATTTATTTTTAAAATGGTTTTCTATTGTTATTACTTTTCATCACCATAGATCGTACAGGTTTGTTGAAAGTTGTTTCCGTATAACTGTTGTGTATGGAAATATATTAAAACAGTTTTGTTTTATAGTGCCTTTAAAATAATTTCAGGTTGGTATTTTTTTATTACTTCGCTCAGAAACATTAACTTTATTGCTAACTTCAGCTTTTGATAACCCCTTATTTACAGTGTTTTCCATTTCAATATATTATGAGTTGGTTTTTAATTACAAGTATAAATTAGTTACGGAAATTAAATATACCTAATGATGTGATTTTGTTGTAGAATAGTCTGTCATTACGGCAGTAATTAACTATTTAATTGTAAATAATTATTGCGATGTTTATTTCTCTTCCGAAGGAAGACTGTTTCCTCCCGGCATAGTACTTTGTTTGGGCACACACCGAATCGCCATTTGCAATGTAAATATGTCAAACTGGACGCAAAGAGAAGTGATGCGTGAAGGTAAGCCGTGTGGGAATGGTTTCCGATATCTTAGTGTTGGCACAGGCTAGACGAACAACTAGCGGTGCAATCACACCTTGCAAACACCGACTGCATGTTGCCGCCTGCACAGGCATCTCCCTCAAGTGTCTCGTACCACAACAAACTGACACTAGAAGTAATATTCATATTCTTTATTTTGTGCCAGTTAAAATAAAAAACATATTTCTGATTTATTATGTAGACGAGGTTGTTCACTATCGCTGGGTTATACAACATAATTCTAGAAAAGGAACGACATTTTTATTCTCTTCAGTGTATGGGCAAAATATAATGAAGCTACAAGTTTAAATATCACATACAATCTGAAATATAATATTGACATCCTAATACAATATCTATGATTATCGCAGATTTCGATTTTACAATACATAAAAATCAGTAGATTCGAGACGAATTCAGTGATGAACTGATCACAGAACCCGTAAACCAAAGTTACTTTACATCAGTTAGTGACTCACATGCGTTCAGATCAAGTAACTTATTTACGAAGAAGTTTTTTTATGAATATGTTTATTTTTCGCAACTGTGAAATTTTTTTTGACGTGTAAACATCACTAAAAAAAGGCATTTTTATTCTGAAAATAACGAACCGGTCTACATAATATATAATACTAACTGCACGACTGCTCGCCGCTTTCTTGCGACGTTTCTGTCAGTCTATCGGAAGTGAATTCCGAGCAGAAATGCAATTTGATGTCTCGCATCTGGTGGTGTCGCCTGGCCAATCACAGCGCAGAGTAAGGCTGACGCCGCGTCACTCTTCGTCAAAACACAAACCAAGTTAGCGCTAGTCGGGAGAAAATTTCCCTCGCCTCCGCCTTAAAGCAGCCGCGGCACGAGCGCCTTAACTGTTGGCAATCCTGACATTTCATTTTTCCCCATTCGTAGTTTGCGTGGTTACGCGCGGTTATACGACGTTTGTCAAGAGAAGTAGAAATCAGTTATCAAAGTCCGCATTTATTTTCTTTATGATTTAATGTTAAAAAAATCGAAAAAACGTAAAAAAAAAAAAAAAAAAAAAAAAAAAAAAGTT
>NQII01007701.1:66097-82536 GCA_002778355.1 Clitarchus hookeri
AAAAAAAAAAAAAAAAAAAAAAAAAACAAGGAGTTAAGGATATAACTGAAGAGCCTACTTTCGTATTAACATGTATGCAAATAATTTTCATTAAGTGTTGAAGAGGTTATATTATAGGTGGGTGTTGACATCTCTTTGACAGAGGTAGTGACGGTTTCTGCCGACACATACAGATATAACTACGTTTATGTTTCCTCAGGAAGATGTTAGTTTTTCAAGGAATAGAGAACCCCCTCCCCCTCCTCAACCATGTTAGTGTGGCATCAAAGGGTATCATAAAACTTACTTTGGGTTACAAATTTGTGATATACGTTCCCTTTTTTTGAAATACAGAATGCCAATTCCCAATACGGGATTAAATAACCGCACCAAAGGAAAGTCGTGTCTACGGCCATCATGAAGAAGCAGTAACCCAAGGTCAGGTGGACTAAGGCGTAGTTTTGACGAGCGTGGTCCGCCACATCCCTCCTCCCCTGATACTCGCCCATGTCGGTGTTGCTCAANGAAGGAAAGTCGTGTCCACGGACATCATGAAGAAGCAGTAATCCAAGGTCAGGTGGACTAAGGCGTAGTTTTGACGAGCGTGGTCCGCCACATCCCTCCTCCCCTGATACTCGTCCATGTCGGTGTTGCTCAAGTGTCCAGGTAATCCCCAGGCGTCGGCTGGCCAGACCATTACCCCAGGCTTCTGTTCACGTGGAACACGGATCTGGACGATATCATTCAAACAGACATACGCCAGGGACTTGTGTAGAGCGAAGACTCGTAGAACGTAACTTTAAACATTTTCAACTCTTACATGGTGGAGGCTGCTTTTAAAAACACTTTATACACAAAAATACCCATATAAAATAACAACTCTTATAATCTATAAGCGTATTCTATATACTGCATGTTGGTATTTTAACGTTTTATTTTACTTTTCCGTACATTCTCATATGTTCATAATTTAATTTGCTCCATCAACACTGAGTATACACCATTAAATATCATTAATACTCTAAATATATATATATCATTAACACCATTCTAAACACTGGAAATATACAATTTATTTAAGACAATAATTTAAAAACATATTTTGATGATACAATTTTCACATCCAAAATATCAAGACAGCCTAGGAATGTTTAGGAGAAGGGGTGGCCCCTTTACACTGCATTTGTGGGTACAATGGGAAATATGAACTTTTTTTTGATCTGTTAGGAGAATGATGGATTAATAATCAATACTGTCACGGGCGAAAGGAACCTAACTAATTGGTAAGGGTGGCGCCATTTCACGGCTAGTTTAGCACTAAAAAAAAAAAAAATTTAAATTGAGGTGATGAGATTCAACTAAAATCAAATCACCTGGTCTAAAGTTTAAATATTTATGTGAAACATTATTCTTCTGTTTCATTTTTTGGTGAAACGTAATTAAGCTACGTGTCACATATGCCCATATTTCTTCCACTTTTTTATTACTCCCGTTCTCCAAACACACTTATTAGCCGGTGCATCTGGCGTCTTCCCAAAAATACCTCGGATGGAGCATATTTATGAGCACTATGTATTATATTATTAAAACACAAACAAAGTAAATATAATACGTCATCCCAGTGATGTTGCGTATAAGATTGAAAACTACGCAACGCAATTTTAATGTTAAGATTCACCCGTTCTACTAAATTAGCTTGAAGGTGATACGGAGCAGTCTGCACCATCTTTACCCCTCATATAAAATTTAAATCTCTGAACTCCTGAGGAAGAAAATACGTGGCATTATCAGTTACTTAAAACACGGGCGAGCCACAAACACTATATAATCTCTGCATTACTACCTTACAAATTTATCCTGCCTTTATGGTTCGCAACGGAAAAAATTAACAAAATTTGCTGAAACTACCTATGACAACAAGGACATATACACATCCAGAGGTACTCTGGGGCAACGGGCCTTTCGCGTCTAAATAAATGTGCTCCCAAGGATACGATGCCACCATACCGGCATATTGCCCTTCTGGTTTAAGATTTTTCGGCTTTGCATGCTGGCACCCATCGCAACACTCGAGCCAATTTTCCAGATCGTTGCACATTCCTGGCAACGTAGAAAGTTCTAACAAACGGGTTATTGTTCTATCCCGTCCTACGTGTCCCCTGTAAAAGTATTCATGATAATATTTAAAAACCACTGCCCTTTAGTTTTTCAGGTAGAAAAAATTTTTATTGTTCATTCTCCTAGAAATCCTTTATAAACTGCGTAACAAGAATTTCCATTTTTTATTTCAGACAATATATGTGTACATTCCGTGTCAGAATTTCGATATTCTTCTTTATCAGTAAAATCACTGGGATACTTTTACAGCGTTTTTAAATCCAAAACATTTATACCAGCGGAAACTGAATCGGAGAACGGACTATCCATAGCGGCCTTATTTTCAACTGCCTCGAACACGACTTCGCAATACATGCGTGACAAAGCATCCGTTACAGAAATATCGATCCTCTTTATACGCGGCACGGTAAATTTAAGAGGAGCGAGGCGCACTAACCACCGTGCCAATCTACCTGCTGGCTGTTGTGAGTTTAACAACCGGCCAAGAGCCTGGGTATCCGTGAATAAAGTGAACGGAGCATGATCTAAACAATCTGAAAACTTTTCCATCGCCCATATACAACTGAACACTCTTCTTTTTCATAAATAGTAAATTTCCTTTCTGCCTGAGTTAATAAATTACTCGCCTGTGCTATCGGCACAAAATGACCTTCTTTTTTTAAATTCAAACACGCACCGACGGCCACGGAACTTGCATCACAGTGCAAAAAATTCTTCAGAAAAATTGGGCAAATGCAAGACGGGAGGTTTACCTAGCATTTCTTTCAATTTTTGATAAGCGTTTTCTTGTTCCGCATTCCACACAAAAGGTACACTTTTTATTTTCAACTGCATTAGTGATTCTGTAAGGTCAGAAAAATTACTATATAAAGCAACCATTCCTAAAAAATTTTTAACACCTCGTAAATGTATTGGTTGTGGAAAATTAACAACAGGTTTTATTTTCTCAGGATTAGTGCGTAAATTATCTTCCTAAATATTAAGCCCTAGATATCGCACGTGTTGTTATGCCCAACAATTTTTTTCTTGATTCGCCGTCAGACCAAACTTCCTTAGAGCGCCCAACACTGTTCTCAAGTGTTTCAGGTGTTCCTCCAACGTGTCACTGTACACGCACACGTCATCAATGTACGTAAATACGATCTCATACAAGTACCGCGCTAACACGTGATTCAACACTCGGGGCGTACATTGAGGCCCTGGACTCACCCCCGTGGGCAGACGTGACAACCCCCAAGTGGCACAACACGCTAAGGGTGCTATACTTTCAGGATGTAACTCGCACAGTAAAAAAGCAGATTTCAGATCCAATATGTGAAATATTTAGCTCTTTGCAAGTGCTGGAAAACAGTTTCCATAACTGGTACCGGATATGAATCAACATACAATCTTTTACTAACCTTTCTACAATCGCACATTAACGGATTTTTCGGTAACAAAAAAGACGGGGATCGCATACGAACTAGTGGATTCCTCCACTATTCCCTTTTTCGTTAAATAATAGATTAAATGCTTAAATATTTGCATTTTGGGCGCAAGGTATGGCACGCACACGAGAGGCTTGCTATCTTTTAATTTCAAAACAACAGGAATCTCTTTGCAACGCTCTACCTTTGACGTAAGCACATCTAATGTCTGTACTATCTCTTCAGAATGTTGTAACAACTGAATCTTTCGACAGCGGGAAGGCTTATTTGCAAAGCAATAACGGTCTCAGGGAAAACATTTCAACACTTTATTTGCTACATCAACACATGCGCGTGTGCTGCCCAAAAGATCAATACCCAATATCACGCCATGTGATAAATTTTCAAAAACACGAAAAAGTATTTTCCATGAAAATTGTTCAATTTTGATTTTTAACACTGTTACAGAATTTTATTTGATCAATCCTCCGTCGGCTAAGGAAAATACGACACACTCTCTCCTTTCTTTTTGTACAGTACCAACTGGCGCGCCACGCATTATTTTATTACAAGTTTCATGTTTTATGACAGACGCAGAGGCACCCGAATCTATCAAGGCGGATATTTTTAAATTACCAATTGTTAATGAAACATACAGCAACCCATTTCTACTAAACAAATTGGTGTTTGAAACTGAACCTTATCCCGCAGGTTTTCCTCACAACGGACATTTAAACTGAAGGTGACCAGGATTACCGCATTGGTAACAACAAATCACCATTTTCACCGGTTTTTGACTATTGGACATTTCTTTTACGTCTGACTGGTCCCAGTTTCTTGGTGGTACTAATTTCCCGTCTCTTTAGTTTTTTTTTAGTAAAAACAGTTTTCCGTTCTGTGATTTACGCGAAAACAAATTTGACATTTCCGTTTCGGCTTAACCTGTACGGAATTTCCTTCTTATTTTTGGGTCTCATAAAAACATTTCGCCGTCATATGATTTGACCGAAAACAGATTTGACACTGCCTTTTAGGTGTTTCGTCCTTATNTCATAAAAACATTTCGCCGTCATATGATTTGACCGAAAACAGATTTGACACTGCCTTTTAGGTGTTTCGTCCTTATTCACTTTTTGCTTACAATCGCCAACGGTTAATTCTACCTGAACTACCAATGCTAACAACTATTGCAACGTTTGTGTCCTGGTGGTAAATGTCAAGGACTTGCTGTTTCCAGGCAACAAATTAAAAAACATAATTTCTACCAAATTTGATTCCGCACATGACAAACCCAAAATTTCTACCAGTATAATCGTCTTATTTACTAAATGTTGCATTGATTCTCCAGGACGCTGACATTTTTCTAACATTTTCATGCGCTAGTGTGAAATGGCTACTGGAGTACGGGTTTGCCGCAAGATAGCCTCACAAAATTCNGAGCCAATTTTCCAGATCGTTGCACATTCCTGGCAACGTAGAAAGTTCTAACAAACGGGTTATTGTTTTCTCCCGCCCTACGTGTCCCCCGTAAAAGGATTCATGATAATATTTAAAAACCATTGCCCTTTAGTTTTTCAGGTACAAAAACATCTTATTGTTCATTCTCCTAGAAATCCTTTATAAACTGCGTAACAAGAATTTCCATTTTTTATTTCAGACAATATCTGTGTACATTCCGTGTCAGAATTTCGATATTCTTCTATATCAGTAAAATCACTGGGATACTTTTACAGCGTTTTAAAATCCAAAACATTTATACCAGCGGAAACTGAATCGGAGAACGGACTATCCATAGCGGCCCCATTTTTAACTGCCTCGAACACGACTTCGCAATACATGCGTGACAAAGCATCCGTTACAGAAATATCGATCCTCTTTATACGCGGCACGGTAAATTTAAGACGAGCGAGGCGCACTAACCACCGTGCCAATCTACCTGCTGGCTGTTGTGAGTTTAACAACCGGCCAAGAGCCTGGGTATCTGTGAATAAAGTGAACGGAGCATGATCTAAACAATCTGAAAACTTTTCCATCGCCCATATACAACTGAACACTCTTCTTTTTCATAAATAGTAAATTTCCTTTCTGCCTGAGTTAATAAATTACTCGCCTATGCTATCGGCACAAAATGACCATATTTTTTAAATTCAAACACGCGCCGTCGGCCACGGAACTTGCATCACAGTGCAAAAAATTTCTTCAGAAAAATTGGGCAAATGCAAGACGGGAGGTTTACCTAGCATTTCCTTCAATTTTTGATAAGCGTTTTCTTGTTCCGCATTCCACACAAAAGGTACACTTTTTCTTTTCAACTGCATTAGTGATTCTGTAAGGTCAGAAAAATTTGCAATAAGTTTACTATAAAAACAACTATTCCTAAAAACCTTTTTACATTTCTTAAATTTCTTGGTTGTGGGAAAGTAATAACAGACTTTATTTTCTCTGGATTAGTGCGTAAATTATCCTCCGAAATAATAAGCCCTAGATATCACGTGTTGTTATGCCCAACAATTTTTTTCTTGATTCGCCGTCAGACCAAACTTCCTTAGAGCGCCCAACACTGTTCTCAAGTGTTTCAGGAGTTCCTCCAACGTGTCACTGTACACGCACACGTCATCAATGTACGTAAATACGATCTCATACAAGTACCGCGCTAACACGTGATTCAACACTCGGGGCGTACATTGAGGCCCTGGATTCACCCCCGTGGGCAGACGTGACAACCCCCAAGTGGCACAACACGCTAAGGGTGCTATACTTTCAGGATGTAACTCGCACAGTAAAAAAGCAGATTTCAGATCCAATATGTGAAATATTTAGCTCTTTGCAAATGCTGGAAAACAGTTTCCATAACTGGTACCGGATATGAATCAACATACAGTCTTTTACTAACCTTTCTACAATCGCACATTAACGGATTTTTCGGTAACAAAAAAGACGGGGATCGCATACGAACTAGTGGATTCCTCCACTATTCCCTTTTTCGTTAAATAATTGATTAAATGCTTAAATATTTGCATTTTGGGCGCAAGGTATGGCACGCACATGAGAGGCTTGCTATCTTTTAATTTCAAAACAACAGGAATCTCTTTGCAACGCTCTACCTTTGACGTAAGCACATCTAATGTCTGTACTATCTCTTCAGAATGTTGTAACAACTGAATCTTTCGACAGCGGGAAGGCTTATTTGCAAAGCAATAACGGTCTCAGGGAAAAAATTTCAACACTTTATTTGCTACATCAACACATGCGCGTGTGCTGCCCAAAAGATCAATACCCAATATCACGCCATGTGATAAATTTTCAAAAACACGAAAAAGTATTTTCCATGAAAATTGTTCAATTTTGATTTTTAACACTGCCACAGAATTTTATTTGATCAATCCTCCGTCGGCTAAGGAAAATACGACACACTCTCTCCTTTCTTTTTGTACAGTACCAACCGGCGCGCCACGCATTATTTTATTACAAGTTTCATGTTTTATGACAGACGAAGAGGCACCCGAATCTATCAAGGCGGATATTTTTAAATTACCAATTGTTAATGAAACATACAGCAACCCATTTCTACTAAACAAATTGGTGTTTGAAACTGAACCTTATCCCGCAGGTTTTTCTCACAACGGACATTTAAACTGAAGGTGACCAGGATTACCGCATTGGTAACAACAAATCACCATTTTCACCGGTTTTTGACTATTGGACATTTATTTTACGTCTGACTGGCCCCAGTTTCTTGGTGGTACTAATTTCCCGTCTCTTTAGTTTTTTTTTTAGTAAAAACAGTTTTCCGTTCTGTGATTTACGCGAAAACAAATTTGACATTTCCGTTTCGGCTTAACCTGTACGGAATTTCCTTCTTATTTTTGGGTTTNGGGTGTTTTGACCGAAAACAAATTTGACACTGCCTTTTAGGTGTTTCGTCCTTATCCACTTTTTGCTTACAATCGCCAACGGTTAATTCTGCTCGAATTACCAACGTCAACAACTCGTGCAACTTTTGTGGTCTGGTGGTAAATGTCAAGGATTTACCGTTTCTAGGTAACAAGTTAAAAAAACAAAATTTCTACCAAATTGGCTTCCGCACATGACAAACCAAAAATTTCTACCAGTATAATCGTCTCATTTTCAAAATATTGCATTGATTCTCGAGGACGCTGAAATCTTTCTAACATTTTCATGCGCTAGTGTGAAATGGCTACTGGAGTACGGGTTTGCCGCAAGATAGCCTCACAAAATTCGCAAAACGACACACACTCATTGATAGCTTGCCCTGCCACACTCCGCAAGGATTCAGGTACTTTAAACATTATTGCAGCATATAATACTGCTATTTCACAGATATTAAGTGAAACTACTTTGGCCATCTGAACGAGCAGTTGAACTACAGCGCCCAAATTCAAACTACGCACTATCTCTAAACCATCGCTAAGACTATTAGGCAGATATTTAAGTTTTGGAAACCGCTAATAGAAGCGGACTCACCCTCAGATTGGCCAGCAACTCCTCCTTTTCTCACCAGCTTCCGCATCAGGTGGCGCAAGGCTTGGACTCCGTCCTCCGGCTTGTACATAACACCGGCATAGGCGAGCGCTTACTCTGTTCCCAAACTTTGCATCCANTTTCACAGATATTAAGTGAAACTACTTTGGCCATCTGAACGAGCAGTTGAACTACAGCGCCCAAATTCAAACTACACACTACCTCTAAACAATCGCTAAGACTATTAGGCAGATATTTAAGTTTTGGAAACCGCTAATAGCAGCGGACTCACCCTCATGTTGACCAGAAACTCCTCCTTCTCTCACCAGCTCCCGCATCAGGTGGCGCAAGACTTGGACTCCGTCCTCCGGCTTGTACATAACACCGGCATAGGCGAGCGCTTACTCTGTTCCCAAACTTTGCATCCAGGCAGTACGGACGGCACCTGTAGAAGTCATTATGCTAATTAGTTTGATGCACCAAAACTAGGTTCACTCTCTTTACCACTGTAGCAAACCCAAACAATCTTCAATGAATTCAAAATTCCTAAATTGGTTACCCCTTTCAACCGCCCGCACTGACGAAGCAGAGTGGCGCAGTTCTCTATCTACATGTGACGGCTTCTGCTGACACATGCACATAGGACTCTGTCTCTGTTTCCTCAGGAAGATGATCTATTTTCCAGGAATAGAGACTGCACCCGTCTGTGTGGCATCAAAGAGTATCATTATAAAACTTACTTTGCGTTTTCACAGGAAAAGAAATAGTTACTAAACTCTGATAAATTTTCCCTTTTTTGAAATACAGGATGCCAATTCCCAATATGGGATTAAAAAATCTATTAAAACTCTTTAGTAAAATCCCATGACTTTAAATCTCTTACAAACATTATATTTATTGTATTTTATACAACATAATTAAAATTACATATCTTCTTATTATAATGCAAAGCAACCCCCCTCCACATTTACAACGGAGGAACAGCAGTTTCTTCCCTGGGCTGTCTTCCCGAGCCGGGATGAACACAAGCCTTTTATACAATTTTGTCGCCATTTTCTTGAACATATCCCGATGTTCACGGAGTGGAAACGCCCTTTGGTGGCGTCGTGGCTGATTGATAACAAAGATTCATTACATATTATTCGATACTTGAATGTTGGCCATGGTACACGCTTTTTTTAATCTCCTTTCCTTGCATACAAGTTCCATGTTCTGATGCTTCTTTTTATTTTCCATTAGCTAGCCAAATACCGAATTGTTGTCAACTTCGAAGAAATATTTTTCAAAATTATTTGCAGCAACACGTTGTTTGGAAGTATTCAAGTGAATGTATGGTTTCAACCAATCTGCCTGATTAAACCTCATCACTCGATGAATATTCTTTTTCTTCAGATCATGTTCAACATCATGTTTTAAGTTCATGTAATGCACAATACAATTCCTTTTGTCTGCTAAGAGAGGTCACCAACATTGTCTGCTTCGTTCCGGGAGGACATTCATTGACTGGTAAGAATGGTAAATATTTGTTGGCATCATGAATTCCATCTGGATACTCCACATCAACTTCCAGTTTGTATCCTTTATCACTGTTGTCTGGCATTCTAATCAGATCCAAGTCTGTGTGTATACATTCAAATCCTGAGTAAGGGAGAGGCAATGGCATTGTCCATCCATACAGGTTATCGGCCCACAATATATTGCAGGCATGTTGATTCCATTTCTGGATCATATTCTTCAGTTATGTACTGGTTATTTGCCACACAGTGGCGCTTCATGCATTGAGCCACTCCACCCTAGATACCAGCTTCTACAAACAGATGCATGTCATAATCGACCATCAATTACAGTTCGACCTTTGTATTGTGCAGATCGCAACAAAAGAGAATGCGGTATCACTTACATAATGAAAAGAGCCCAGGCCACATGTGTTCATGCAGAGTTCTTAGAAAATTTCAAATACATCATTATAGAGCTGGACATCTGTCGCCATGTATTAGTCGGAATATTCTTCCACTGACTTGCATCAAAATCACTTCCACACATTCTTTGAATGAGACTGGTCTTCATTGGCGATGTGAGAGCGAGTTAACCTGTTGTAGAAGCCTTCCTTTGATTGAAGTTGCGTCTTCTTCAACTACGCCCACAAATCTAAGTTGTCATAGGGGAAAATACCCTTCATCATGACCAGCTCCATCTATACGTCATTGTAGAACGTCTACATTGTAGCAAACTTAGAAGAAGGCAGTTTCTTCGCCAGGCTCGACTAATAAAGGAACTCTGATTCAGTANCGTCTACATTGTAGCAAACTTAGAAGAAGGCAGTTTCTTCGCCAGGCTCGACTAATAAAGGAACTCTGATTCAGTACCGAATGTTAAGTTTAATTAATGCTAAGCAACTATTACTTATATTATAAATGTGTATGTATGTGCATACTGTATTACAAAGAAAACATTGAAAACATTAAAAACTAATGAGAAATGTAATGACATACATTTTTAAGTTTTATTTTCACTGAACAATANCGTCTACATTGTAGCAAACTTAGAAGAAGGCAGTTTCTTCGCCAGGCTCGACTAATAAAGGAACTCTGATTCAGTGCCGAATGTTAAGTTTAATTAATGCCAAGCAACTATTACTTATATTATAAATGTGTATGTATGTGCATACTGTATTACAAAGAAAAACATTGAAAACATTAAAAACTAATGAGAAATGTAATGACATACATTTTTAAGTTTTATTTTCACTGAACAATAAGTAAATTAAGGAAAAAACATAACATTGACTTAATATACCAATAAGTTACTTCTATAACTAATGCGCCTACTTTCTTCAACATGGGTGCAATTAATTTTTAAATAATTTCCTAAAAGCTGAGTTGCTCGACACTTCCAAAACTCTCATGTACTGGTTCCACTATGACGTGATAAAAGGCAGATATGGAAAAGACATAGAGCTCCTGTATACAGACTCGGACTCGCTCCTGTTCGAGATTAGAACACGGGACTTCTACGAGGACAAGGTTTCGGATGCAAAGTTATTTTGCAGCGTTTGACACCAGCGGCTATCCCACGAACTACAAATGCTTTTCGCCCATCAACAAGAAGATAGTGGGTAAGTTCAAGGAAGAGTGGGATGGGTCGATCATGATCGAATTCTTGGGGCTACGGGCGAAACTGTGTACATACAAATGCGACGGAAAAGTCACGAAACGTACCAAGGGAATTCATAAATGCGCAGTGAAAAATAAAATAAAATTTGAAGACTTCATGGATGGTTTGAACAATTATAACAGCATGAGGGCGAAGGTCCACGTAATTCGCTCGCACCAGCATGTCCTGTATTCGGAGTGCATCAACAAGATGGCGCTACGATGGACAAATGACAAGCGACTCATATACGAAGATGGTGTACGCACACTTCCCTATGGCTGTAATAATATTTAGGTGTCCTCTGCATTTTGTCGTGCATGATTTCTGTACATTTTTATATAGATATCTTCTGCATTTGGTCGTGTGTNTGTCGTGCATGATTTCTGTACATTTTTATATAGATATCTTCTGCATTTGGTCGTGTGTGATTTCTTGTACATAGATGTTCTCCACATTTTCGTGATTTTTTCTGCGTTGAACTGTAGGGTTTTCTGAATTGAAATGTTATCTTGTTGTTTTCTGGTGGCTGCAACAAAATTACTTTTTTTTTTTTTTTTTTTTTTTTAGCAAGAATTCGTGTCTGTAAAAACTGTAACATGGCTTCTAAAACACCCGTGTATCATATACTTTTGGCTCTGGTGTAAAAAAAAATTTTTGATATGGAAAAAAATATGAGAAAAAAAACATAATTTCCTCCAGGGTGACAAGTGTTTGATGCACAGCCCGTCCCAAGTCGTGGAGCCGTGTTCATGGTCAGAACTGTACGCGGTAGTTTGAGGACGACATGGTCAGTCTAGGAGACAATCACACCTGGAGACGAGGTAAGGAAGGCCTAGTTGTGTGGAAGGGGGTGGAGGCGAACGTAAGTATTTGATCGAATAAATAACCAATAAAAAATTGGCATGGGTGATGGTGGAGGGACTTCCGGAGTTGTAATTTTTTTAAAATTTTTTTAGTAATTAATTTTTGTAACATTTTTTATGATTACTTTTTTAATAATTGTCTACACTTATTTTAAAGTAACATTTTAAAGTTTTTATAAATTTTTGGGATTTTTTAATAATTTTTTGGCTTCAAGGTAATTTAAGTTCACAATCATAGGGTCAAGGTCACGGGTCAAGGTCAAAGGTCACCCAGATCCAATATGGCGGCTGGGTGACGTCACTACATGGCGGCCGGCCGACTCCTGCTCGTGTGTCCCGTGCACTTGTCCCCGACTCGTCATAATCATTCTACTGTAATCAAAATTGATTCTAATTTTGTGAAACCTGAAATGGATAACTTAAAAAAATTCAAATCTAAATATTTTGTAAACGTTTCGAGTTAGTCTCCATAACAGACTTCTACACGGCAGAACAATTTTCTAGCTTTAATAGAACATACATATTACTGAGTCACTCTTGGCAGAGTGTGTGGAAATATATTGACATAAAGATGACCAACCTGTGAACTGTGCGTCACATTTACTGTAATATATGACATCAGTTACATCTACTTTTGTGTCCAAACCCATTTCACTATTTACAAACGAAAGTAACACAAAATAAATCACATCACACTACACTGGGTTTGTTTGATCACAAAAGCTGTTATTTTTCTCCAGTGGAGTGATTGTTTCCCTAGGATTGAGACTGCAGTTGCCGGCGCTCCAACACAATCACGTCTGGCGAACAGCACAACAGCGTTTCAATTTAAGGACGTAAGTGGCGCGCCATTGTGCCGCGAGCGCTCCCAATAGAAGCGGTAATTAAACGCCACTCAGTCCCCAGACACGCGGCAGTCGACCAAGAAGAAATACTTTCCGTGCCACGGTTCCCGACAAACGATATTTACCTCAGAACTAATCGCTATGTACACAAACCACGTTAAGTAAAGGCCAACTCTCAGGTACCCACGATGTTCTTTCACCAGGATTAGCGCAGCCAAAGTATTGTTCAACACATCGTGTTAAAAGGAATTTTACACAAAATTTTTTTACAAGCCTTTATAGCGGATATTCACCTGAATTCCGGATTAATCTAGTAGGTGTTACCACTAAAATTATTTAAAGTAATTTTAAGAAATCAGTATTTATCAAAAGGCATAATTATTGTGAATAAAACACTAATGGATGAAATAAAATGAACGGCATTAACCTTCTATGCAAATATCTCTTGTGAACGAAACGCATTTTCCTTATGTTTATTGGCTGGAATAGCCAAGTAGTAGTTAGTGATACATCGACAAAGGCGGAGGTGCAGGGTTCAATATTACAACCATCTCAGCTTATATATATATGTTTTTTGAATTTGCTATACAATTTAAGGAATTTTTTTATGGCTCGTAAACGAAAACTGTTAAATACGTCAAAATAATGTAATGCATTATTTTTCGTAATCACAAATCAGTCCATGTAGTTTGCAATTTCATCGAGTACTTATTCACATCCACAGAATATCTAGTGGGCTTGATGAGTACATCTTATTAAATATTCACGTAACTAATAAAATTACAACTATAATGTTATGTCGTTTTGATTCATTTGGCATTTCTTTGAAATTGCCAAAAACTGTAGCGTCATTTTTAAAAATAAAGATATTTTTATAAAACACTTATTACTACCCGACTACGGCGAAACTAAAATTAAGACAATTTTTTTTCGGTGTGTTTGTGTGTATTGGTGTTGGTTAGTTCCACTCTAGAACTCAAACGGCTGGACAGCTTTTGACAAATGAGAAATCGTTGGATTCTTATTGACACTGCAATGTGGATAACACAGGATGGGTGACGTTATGAAAAGATTAATAAGAATGACGCTAGTCCCCGTATTACCAGACTCAATGTTAATTCAAACCCAAAATGTTTTCCTAAACACTCCTTACATAAAACAAACAGCGTAAGAAGAATACAACCATTTGAGACGGTTTCAAAGCATTGCGAAAGCAGTGATTATAAACACAAATTTTAAACCTAGCAAAGCAAAAATAAACTTTAAAACACATATAGCGTAAGTTATTGACCTTTAAAAAAAACTCGGCTAATCTCTGGCACAATTGATAAATTTACAGTCGCTAATCACCGGGTACCATGTATATAAATCCTTAAATCAGTTGATGTGTTAAATATAACTACCGCCAGAAATCCTGAACTTGCATAAATTCTACGTGCGATGGCTTATTATTGTACAATAATAAGATAAATATGATGGCACTGGGTGTAACAAAATTCGATTTCTAGGAATAAAGAAAACCATTAATAATAAATTTTTTTTGTTAAATACCCGTTAATATTACACACTCTGTTCAACACGCCATGACGTCAGAGTGCAATTTCAAAGCTGTGACTAGAGCAGAGCGATGGGACAGTGTATATGGGCTGTATTAACAGACGCGCACTTCGTTATGGGGACCAACATCCTGAATGACATGTGACCAACTGTCGTATGTTTGTTGCGACTAATCGGGGCTCGAACGAAAGTGGTTCATTGCACTTAAGTTTGTCAGAATGGGTGCGCGTATTCATGGGTTATTACCAACCTTTCCAGTGACAATTTAGCAATGTCAGTTTTTAGGTCCACGTACTCGATGCTGGCCGTCGGCGTGCATTGCGCACACCAGAGTTCCAGAGTTTGAGAAGGAAGTTTTGTAACAGGTCGAGTACAATCCGTCAAGGTCACGACGTGTCGCACAATAATTGCTCGTTGACCTTATGGCGGCTGTGTCATGGACAACATATGCATTCATTTCATCCGCAAGGGTTGCAAGCACACCAACCCAACGACTATCCTCGTCGGGTTGAGTTTTGTTAGTGATACCTGCACATATGCGCTATGGAACCTCCTTTTGGACAGTTGGTGTTCTTGACCGACGAAACGTAGTTTACCCGGGATTGGATAGTCAATTTAAACACCCAACGACTGTGGGCAGACGAAAACCCTCGCAACGGCTTCATCTGTTACCACCAACATACATTTGCTGCCAACATGCGGGCAGGTATTGAAGGAGATTATTTGATTGGGTCGTACATGCTGCTATTACATCTAAATGGAAACATGAACCTGCGGTTCTCGGAGACCTCACAGCCTGAGCTACTCCAAGACGTTCCTATTGATATTCGACGTCGGTTGTGGCTTCAACAATATGGTACAACTCCTCATTTCTTCCGTGGCTTCCGAGAACATTTGAACCTCAGATTCAGTGGGCAGTTGATTGGATGTGATGGACCCATTGCATGGACTGGAGTCTCCGAACGTATACGACAGGCGATGTTGTAGAACTTTTATTGAAGCAGAAGGCTTCACTTTTGAACGGTTTTTGTAAAGGATTACAGTTATATTGAAATGTAATTGTTTCATTCTCTATCACGTCAAATGCACCTAATTTATCAATTTCTTATTTATGGTTATTTAATTAAACATATCTGTCTTGGGTTGCTTCTAACATTCCTAGATGTTTGAATACTGAATTTTTTTACTGCCGGTATATAGGTCTATATCAAACGTCAACTTCCTAACGCGCCCTTTGCGTTCTCAGAAAAAATAAATATTATTCTAACTCCAATAATGCGAATTGAAAATAATTACCAGGAATTACTTCAGAAGCTCAAAGTTCATATTATTGGCATTCCAATGAAAAGAACTTTGCATCTAAACCAGCAAAAACACGTAACATTCTTCACAATTGTATTACGTGCTTACACGAAAAACCTACAGCAAATTTAAAATGTACATCTTTCCTTCAAAGTCTCTGGATTGCAATAACGGCTTGAAGTTAGCAGCCGTTCCTACGCAAGTCAGCTTTTTGTACGCTAGGTCAAACATCGCTACACCGAGAGAAAGGTTTGTTTCAGCCAACAAAATACTTGTTTATATAGGGCCAACAATGTATGTTGTATTCACCACAGCAATTTGGCTGAGTAAGGAAAACATGAAAAGCAACAAAATTAATTTTGTTCATCTAACAAAATACACCTTTTAAAAAACCAAACCCATGTTATGTGGCAAATTAAATTAATATGACAACAAAATATTCACTTGGATCAACTGTATCTATTTGTTTGGCCACTCATTTGATTACCTTTGTTCGAAAATACAACCCGGGATTTGGTATGTCTTTTTTTTGTGACAAACAATATACTAACGGTGCTTGCTAGTACATTTATTGATGATTAAGAATAAAGTAAAAACACCCTAATAAAACAAGTTCAACAAGAAACTAAAAAGTTGAGCCGTAAAACTTGAAATATTTATTTGCGCACGTTGTCCAGTATTTGAATTATATATATGTATATATATATATATATATATATATATATATATATATA
>NQII01007702.1:10516-55113 GCA_002778355.1 Clitarchus hookeri
ACACACACATAAAATCACCCACACTATCTACTTACAATGCATCGCCCTTTCGTTCTGGAACAATATATATAGTTACATTTTTTTTCTTTTTACACTGCATTTCTTTTTAAATAATTTGTCAAAAGTGTGTTCTTTCTTGTGTTGCTAGTTTTATTTCCATAAAACAGAAATAAAGACTTTGGCGAATGATGCTCTTTCTTATAAAGTAAGCCAGTTGTTTTTTGTCAGTACACGCTAATGTTTGTATGTGTGATAAGCACTGCTGAGTTGCACAAGGTCATGAAAAAACTTGGAGTAACGAAAGCAAGGTCTTATAGTTTGCCTTGAGGACACACAGTAACTCTCACAGTGGTGAGATAAATGTGTAACAGAAACATTTTGTTTCAGTCATACGTAATTGACGTGATTAGATAAAGTTTGCTTGCTCCATTCGGACTCTTCTCTCAAGTAATATTGATATCCACATCTTATTACGAATGGGGTGAAAAGGAGGGAAGTTGGAAAGAAAGAATGGGAATAGAGAATCAGTGGAGTACAATAAGTGTTACTATGACCATTCTTTTTTTTAAATTTAAAATTTAAAGTATAAAATTACTGTAATTAACATTTTTTTTTAAATAAAGCGTAATACATGTAATAATATTTTTTACGTAAAAACCAATTCATTTTAAATTATTTTATCTTCAGTTTTACTAGATTACCTTTGATAAAACTAGAAAAACCAACTGGAGACATGCGCTGACAAATTCACAGTCACTGAGACGGAAACATGTATTAATTACCATTGACGAAATATGCACTGTACGAGGAAACCTTCATGAATTTTCCCCACCTCGTTCTTCAGTCTATCTTTCTTCAAGTTTGCGAACAATTTGTCAGTGGTAGTTAGTTCCCTCTGTTATATGTCGCAGAAGTTTTTCATTGGAGTATGATTAGGTTACGTTGTACTGGAATGTAAAATGTGCAGTCCTAATAAAAACAGTGAAATAATTCCATGGAAATAATTTGTAGATCATTTTAGTAACTCGACTGTATATCATGTATTTGTACAAGGAATTATTTGAAAACTAAATAATTTACAATTAATTTTAAAATACCTTGGAGTGGAATGTGTAAAAGTAATAATAAATTTTAACAAGCAAATTTTGCAGTCTTCAAGTTTATTATAAAACATTGAACTACAAAAAACAGTTCTGTATGTTTTCTAAAATAATATGTTGTAAATATATAATATTTCAGCTGCAGAGTTACAAGAAAATATTTGTAACGAGTTCTCAAAATATTGGTTGCAACTAGTGCAGCAATATTTTTCCTGTGTGTAATAAGGGCAGGTTATTTTTATTAATTAATTTTTTTAGGGGACTGGTGCCGAAAACGAACGGTTCGAAGCAGTAGGGAATAGTAAACGTTTGTAAGGAAAGTTGGTATTTTCTCTTAAACGAACCTGGTTCTCTCATAGTATACTCGTCAGCCAGTAAGGCACATCTCTGCATCTGGAGATACCCTACATGTGTAATTGGCGCCTCTTGACTTTCTCGTGAATAGCATCAATATTTTCAGTTTCTCCCGTCTCCACGGTAGTTATCGGTTATTATCGCGTGCATCGACAACATGCAGTTGTGAGCAAACACCAAAATAACGTGCAACAGTCCACCAGTCGTCATTGATCAGGATAAGAGGATCCTTGTAAGTGTCGCAGGATACGGCAGTGGCCTCGAAATGCTGTCGAGGACTTACTGAAGTCCGCGCGTGTTCTGCATTGTTCAGGAAGTTAATTTTCTGTCTGCTGCACCTGACGACAATCTTTTTTTGAAGTTGGTTGACGAGTGTTACGCACTCAGAGCCACGGTGCTCCCTCCCCCTTCTTCCACAACGGTCTTCGTGTGGTATTTCATTCTATACAGATTACGCCAACCAAACAGAATAAAAAAAAAACTTTTTACCTGGCATTGACGTGCTCTTGACGAATTAAGGACTCTCTTAAATTTGTATATTATAGTACAGTATTTGTTAACCTCATAATGTGTATCACAGAATGTTTGTATTTTTATAAGTACTCACTAAATATGTGATTACCATTCAGCAACTATTTTTGGGAAATTTGACCCATTTCGAGTGTTAATTAGCGGTTACTGGACACACGCCGCCTGGAGAGGAGTTTTGGAAAAGCACTGGTTGGCCGTGCAAGTTGCAATTGTGAAAGAACAGCACTGGTAAAGGCTGCCAACGATTGATTTGATTATCGGTGGTAAACAATAATCCAATCATATAAATGTTTTTCGATTTTTCGTAAAACTTGGTGACATTTAAACAGAATTAAACCAAATTCTAAATTCAACCATTTTTGTATAACGCCATGGAAAGTTTTAAGCAACTAGATTACCAAACAATTTTTCGTAAATTTACAAAGAGGTTAAACTGTTTAAGTTTGTAAAGCTACAAAAAAGTATTAATAAAATACTATCCAGAAACATTCATAAAATTAGGGACATGTGATCATNAAGTTTGTAAAGCTACAAAAAAGTATTAATAAAATACTATCCAGAAACATTCATAAAATTAGGGACATGTGATCATTTCAGCAATGAATTTTCTGTTATCTTCCAGAAAATTATGTTAATACGTATTATTTAAATTGAATCTGAACCGGAAGACCTCAAAATTGGGCAGACATATTGTCAGGAGCTGTATCAGTCTGATATTGTAAAAACCATTCATTGGACGAAACTACCTACGAGAAGTTACACTTGCTCGTCGCTAGAGTCGGCGGAGCAACTAGACTGATCTACGGTTTATTGGCCACCCAGCTGGCAAAGACTGGGGAAAGACTAGTCGCGATACGAACTGTAGCTATATGTTCTTACCGCCAACCTGTCCGCCCGTAGCGATGAGTCCCGGCAGAATATCTTGGCCCTACCGTTCTTCTATCTACGGCTTACCTCACTTACGTGGCGCCGAGATTTACAGCTACGCAGGCGCAGCTGTAAAAATAACGCATAGTTTACCTAAACGTTACTTGATAATCCACGAGAACTTGTGGTTTATTATTCGGAAATGCACTGCTTTATTATCTGGACATACACTCAGATCGATCCCAAGGTGGTGGCAGAGATAACCATTACCAGCGCAGCGCCGAACTCAAAGCCATTGACCCAAGAATACTTGCGGGCCGCGGTGGTGAAGTGGACAGACTACTCGCCTCCCACCAAGGCGAACCGGGTTCGATTCCCTGCGGTGTCGCTCCCGGATTTTGGCACATGGGAACCGTGCCGGACGATGCCGCTGGTCGGCGGGTTTCCTCGGGGATCTCCCGATTCCCCCGACCTTGCATTCGGCGCCGCTCCATACTCACCTCGCTTCACCCTCATCGGCTCTCAAGGCCTCGGTGTTAAGAAACTCCCAAATCTCTCCACTCCACTACATAGAATACGTAAGTGGCGAGGCCTTACCAATACGCTGATTGGCTGCGTAAGGTACTGTGAACGGGATTTGCGTCTGATTGATTGGCTACTACGTGCTTCAAAATATTCCGTAATTGGCAGGGCTGCCACCTGGTGAGTGAAGTTACCAGCCTCTAATTGGCGAACGGAGTCCCGACACGTTGCTAACCAGTTGCTGGTTTGTTCGAGGAAGGCAGTCTAACCACTCAGCCACCGCGGCCCCACTGGCATGTGCGGCCGGAGTCGGCGGTACGAGCGACTGCTTCACCTCTGTAATTTTACCTGCTCTCTGTTATTGTCTTATAAAGCATTTAAAGGCGAATTTTGTTTTAAAAGTCGCGACAGTTTGCGTACTCATGTTATCCAAAACCAGGGACTGAAGAATATCGAGATTTTTTTTTAAACAATTTAATTTTCAGACACTTGAGAGATTCGTTTACATTTTCAGGTGGTCCTAGTTTTACAAGTCATGCCTCGCTGAACTGTGAGCCCATAAAAATACTCCAAGAGAACAATTATCGAAATCCGAGCTACCTGGTATGGTGTAAAATGGACCACTTACTATAGCAGTAACCACTAAACATATACTTGAGGCTCGAGTATGCAAAGAATTTAGAGTCTAACCTTCGTGTATAGTTAAACTCGAAAAAATAGCTTTTCCTGCAAATATCTCATTCCTCAAAATTTTAAACATGTTAATTTTGGGTTGAGCTATTGATTCTGGTTTGGACTCATTTCTCAAGTTATTTTGTGATGTTCACCCTTAGACATGTCAACAGCAATTCTCAAAGAGGGTAGCTTTTTTTTTAAACGAAATTATACATATCCGCTGCTCGTCTTATGAAATTATGATTCAATTTGCAATCAGTAGGATCGAAGGAAGGAAATAAAATATTATTGAAGAAACGTACTAATAAAACATTCTCATGTAAAAAAAATATATATATATAAACATACTGTACTTCAACGTAGTTAACTTTAAACTGACTTCAAAAGGGTTGACACTTTGCACTATGTATATATGTTATTGGCATTCAAGACAAGCTAGAATTGTATTACCGAAATCCGAAATTATAAGAAAGCCATTTATGATTGTGTCTGCTTTCTCTATTGGTTCGCACCACATCTGACGCGCTTAGTCCACTGAATAAAGTTTATTACTGGCTGCCTGTCTGCCAATGGAGTGCCAAGTTGATAGTATCCCAATCAAATATATTTTCATAAGTAACCGGTAATTCAATTAACATTGGGCATGCGAGTTGTTACAAGAAGATTATTACTTTTACTCACGATAATCAATACTGTTGTGCTGTAAAGGTTTCTTTTTTTTTAATGAAAAATTAGAAACTGTGACACTTGATAAAAACAGATATTGTTTTGAGTGGCAGATAAATTTTTCCCTTTTAGTGAAGCCCGAGTTAATATTCGGGCATAGTGTCCTATGTGTTAAACGAAAGTAACTCTGTGATACAGTTTGAATGTTCAAGTTGCAGTACTCATTTATTCGACGTTCTCATCATGGAATAGCGTGTCGCGTCCGCCGATGACAAACTCTACAGGGCCGGCCCCCTTTAAAAGCGCGCGGTTAATTGAACCGCGGTTGGGAATTTTCGGTAGCGCAAGCATGCTGTCTCTCAGGCCCTACTAACCCCTATGTCCCACCCCCTCCACCCCCTCCGCATTTTCTACCACAACCCGCTCCGCATCCGCAGGGGACTAGGTAATCAGTTGATCGAGCCCGTACACCGTTAAAAATGAGGACACCGTTCCCGGTTCACTTAACACAAATATCTCCCTCCGTGCCACTCCGTTTTCACCGATGGTCACGAAAAGTTTACCTTTTTTTTAAAAGCTATATAAATCTTCTGCTACGCTTGGGCTGAAAAATAAACAATAAAGAGGGAATACCACACTAGTGATCTTACGAGACCAACAAGGGTGTGATTACGAAGCCAGAGAGTAGATACTGAATATTGATTAACTGATTGCTTGGAAAGGGCTTATTAACGTCCCCCTGTGTTATGCCTGAAGGCTTATCAAGATACGGCTCACAAACTAACTGATGGTTTAACATAAATTAACTCCCATACCTTACCTACGATTCGAACCTAGAACCTCCCGCACCGCAGACCGGCGGCGCATCGACCGACTGCGCCACGGGAGGTCGGCGAAAGTAGATATAAGTACGCAGAGACAAAATAGAGTGACGGTTCATTTGATGTGGGTGTACCCGTGCTCTGATTGGTTGCGCGGGGCAAGAGGAACGGGCCTTGCGTCCGATTGTCTACTACCTGATGCGAAAGGTTCCCCATTGGTTGGGCTGCCGACTGGTGATCCAATGTGTTCCTGGTCAGTGACGCAGTTTTGCAGGCGTGTGTCACTGGAGTTCGCGATATAAGTTGTTTCCCCTCTGTATTCTTTGGTACTCTTTGACGAACCTATCTTGTATTCCGCCAACAAAAAAAAAAAAAAACTGGACATGTTAGTTTAGTTTAGCTGAGATGTAAAACAAGTAGGCCTATTCAAATTAAATATGACTGATATTGTTAACGGTAAAAATTAAACACAACACACTTTAAATTCGAGACAGTGTGATATTCATAAGCTAAATGCGAGTAATTGAATTTCAGTAAGTCTGTCGAATGAACTGGAAATCGATGTCTCGTGTTTGGGAGATTTAACGCTACTCAGCGGTAGTTGCAGTTATAACAATGAAATTCAGCTTTTATAATAATCGGCAAGCTGCCACAAATTTCCAATGGACTAATTCTAATCCATACTAAAAAACGTTGTGCACAACTGAGTAAGTTGCCTAACGTACATTAAATTAATTTTTCGTCTATACCGCAGAGTATATAAATACACAGACACGATAAAGCGTGGCGGTTCCTTTGATGTTTGCATACTCATTCACTGATTCGTTGGTGCGAGGGTCTGGGAAGGGACCTTGTTTCTGATTGGCTACCGCGTGCTGAGCAATTTTCCCCATTGGCTGGGTTAATGACTGGCAAGTGAGTCACGCGCGGGTAAAAGACTCTTAAACCGTGTTACTGGCCTCGGTAAAGATTGGTTCACATTATTAAAGCCAGAAATTAAAGTCTACAGATCATTGGCTTTGACAAATAAGTAAGTGCTGTACCGAAATAGATACAGCACACGTCATAAAAAAATATTCCCTATTTTTTGGCGACACCTCTTATTAAAAAATATGCGACTGACTCAAGGAATCAAACATTTCAATCACTCTTTAAGTAATGGTTTCAGCTATTGAAAATAACTCATTCTTTTATACGTGGTGTAATTTATGCTAAAGCATAACATGTTTCGTTATTACATCTAATGAGTTGTGCGGCATCTATGTGGGGCGATTGTGATTTTGAACGCGTCATAAGCTAGATAAGTAGTGAGATTTACGAATCAGTTAACCACAGGGAAGATAAATGGACAATAAGAGCCGCAGTGTGCAGTACCGGGCAAGAGTAATCTTCCCGTACAAAACGCTAATAGTTTTCTATACTGGTTCTGAACTGATTAATGCAAAATGAAATCCAAACATCATTTTTTTAAGTAACCAAATTTTAACCACGTGTTAAAATTCCTCGGTACATCGAAAATACAAGTTTAGAACTCATTACTAGGGGCAGTGATATTTCGCGAAAAGATTTCGAGACATGATACAGACCAAAACACTGTAGGGTCGTCCAACTTCTTTGATTTGCTCAAAATTGTTCTGGCCCGTGTTAACCGTTTGCGCACGAATCATGAAGGTTCAGTGTCGGAGTTACTTAGTCCTGAGTGGCTTGGTCAAAGACGGACACGGCACCAGCAGCCAATGGAGGTATAACAACAGTTGAGGTGTGTATATAGTATTAAATTCTACTGTGTGCTCCGATTTTTACGCGAAAAGTCACTGGCCCTACTCATTACGGAGTGTGTGTTGGAGATAGTGTAACCTCCCTGCCCCCTCTTCACTCCTCCAAAAAAATTAAGTTGACGCAAAATGCGGACAAGCAACTAGTTGACTGAGAGTCTCGGTGGAATAAACATCAGTTTTTTTTTTTCGATGTTGAAAGGAGGGTAGAGGAAAAATTAATCAACTAACATCAAACTCATTCCGCAAAAAATAAAATATTTCTGATTGGCTCTAATATAGCATACAGGGGTTACCATGTTCTAAACACTTAGTTCTTAAAGTGTCATGTTTTAGGAGGTACATACAATGATTTTGGAATGTGAAGATCGGGTATATCTCTGCTTTGCAATAAGAGCATTAAAACTGAATACCATTTAGGTGAATTGTCTGAAACTTTGAAAGACGCGATAGATTTTTAACTTCGTTAGAAATATGATACGACTCACATTTTTTTCTGTTTGCTTCATAAATGTTTAAAATGTTTACTTATTTTATTGAAATACTTACAGAAGTCTGGTTTTTACAAGTTTAACTTCGGTTTTCAAACCCTCTCATCATATACACCACTCTAGCTAGGTCCTTCAGAATCATCTTTGAAGCATCAGTTAGTGTAATTAAATTAAATTAAAATTATCGTGAATGTGACTCCAAATTATCGTCAACAATATTAAAATACTGACGGCCACAAAAAAATACGCATATTTTTACCAGTTCAGGTATAGTCTTCATACACGCGTACGATAATTTTCTCCTACCCTTGTTTAGGATAAAATAAATAACCTGTAGGTCAGCAGGTGGACGTCTCAAAGGACCGGTTCGCTTATTTATTTAATTTTTCAATTCACTATTGTCCTGGGCGAACAAAAATTGTCCTGAGTTAGGTGAAAATACAGGGCTATATTCAGATGTGAGGTTTGGCAGGTAGGAAAATACGTGGAAATGAGATAAATTAAGGTATTTACCCCTGTGTTTGGAATCCAACGGCTCAAAAGCCAGGTTTTTCTTTGGAAAAAAAAATTGCTGTGATATGTGACATGGAATTTCGGTTTCGGGGGAGGACTTCGAACTGGACAATGACCTATTCTGGGCGGTAAACAAACAGTAGAGGGGATATATAAGTTATTCACACCGTTGTGTTGTGTGTCCTGGTAGTATATACTGGGTGCCCGACAGAGCTTCGACGACGCCGTATGCTACGTCGGTAGGGTTGGCGATGTCCAGGTCGGACTCACCCCCTTGCGCCCCCGGTCCTGGGGTAGAACAACAGGCGCTCTNTCGGTAGGGTTGGCGATGTCCAGGTCGGACTCACCCCCTTGCGCCCCCGGTCCTGGGGTAGAACAACAGGCGCTCTGCGCGGGACGCGTCTGACGAGGGGGTTGTCCGTGGCGGGGCGCCATACGTCACCATTCGCTGTCCTCCCACAAGCCCCCAATTCACCCCCTTTTCAAGCCCAACACATCCCCTGAGCCATCTGCCCGAAACTTCCACCCCCTAGCTATGGCGCGGTGCTTAAATTTAAACCCCCTTTACCGCGGTAGCGCTTGCGTGATCTAGCGCGCCACCCCTCTCCTTCGTTTCTCCAACAAACCCCTTCAAAACTACCCCTACCCTTACCACACCCTTTGCATCTTTTTTTCCCACCTGGCCTTGGAAAGGGAGACTAATGAACGCATAACCCCGGCCTTGGAGTTTTCCTTAGAATGCGTGTTGTCACATTAAAATATCATCAGCGAGGCCAGTGCGGGTAGATTCTGTACACGATCCGCCCCTACCCCTAACTTTTTGGAAATTCTTCCACCTCCGTGGACGAGTGTGGTTGACGACGTGCATATTGCTCTCGTGGAATACGAAAACTCTTACGCAGAGCTTTCAGTATTTTACGAATTCATTCCACGGTAAAGTACACTTCAAGCACTTATGTTGTAATATAATTATTGACAATTGTAAGATACCGTATAATTTTACATAATGATTGAGTACCATTGTAGACGGCATACAAGTTAGTTTTAGGAGAATTATTGTACATCCAATCGTCCGACACGCCATGCAAGATTCAGAACCAATAGAAAACAGTCAGTACTCTGGTGGATTTTTTTCCGTTTGGCCGGATCAAACAGAAAAACAAGTACTGCTCGTGGCAACAGTCAATGAACAAGTGACTTCTGCTCAAGTGCTTAGAGGACTATGGAACACAGCATGGTTCCATTCTATAAAGCCGGTAGAGAACTGCAAAATTTGCGTTATTATTGGTAGCACGCTAGACTTTACTGCCCTATATACATTCGAGCCAGTGTCACTTGTTTATTGGCTTCTGCTAAATTGAGGACTCATAGTCTCTTCTGACTAGTTGGTACGTGATTGGGCTAGCTTGCCGTTACTTGATTTTGATTGGTTCAAGGCCGNCTCATAGTCTCTTCTGACTAGTTGGTACGTGATTGGGCTAGCTTGCCGTTACTTGATTTTGATTGGTTCAAGGCCGCTCGGAGCGTGTCAAATCAACTATGGTCCAATGACATGAACAATACAAATGTACGTGTGTTTGAAGTCTATTCTGTCTTATAATGATAACGTGAATTTTGCAGGCCTCTTATTATAATGCGAAATTAAAGTCTCCCTAACGATAGTTAATCGTGGGGAANCCCATAGTCTCTTCTGACTAGTTGGTACGTGATTGGGCTAGCTTGCCGTTACTTGATTTTGATTGGTTCAAGGCCACTCGGAGCGTGTCAAATCAACTATGGTCCAATGACATGAACAATACAAATGTACGTGTGTTTGAAGTCTATTCTGTCTTATATTGATAACGTGAATTTTGCAGGCCTCTTATTATAATGCGAAATTAAAGTCTCCCTAACGATAGTTAATCGTGGGGAANTGATAACGTGAATTTTGCAGGCCTCTTATTATAATGCGAAATTAAAGTCTCCCTAACGATAGTTAATCGTGGGGAAATGTTTGTTTCCTAGGTTTCAGTGTGCTGCGCACGTCATAAAAAATTATATTTTATTATTGGAATCCGAGTAAAAAAAATATATTTATAATAACTAGAGACCTGAATAATTCGCTGATTTATTTTAGGACAAGCTAGAATTCAAAACACATGCGTTTATATAACTTAATACATTATCCCGCGCCGTATTCGACACTTCCTGGAGAATGCTGGTCCAATCGCCGCCTTCCACTGTGGCAGCAAGCAACCAATGTGCAGTTACTGTCGGCATATTTGTACATAAGACCGTNTCCAATCGCCGCCTTCCACTGTGGCAGCAAGCAACCAATGTGCAGTTACTGTCGGCATATTTGTACATAAGACCGCAGAGTAGAGCCTGCAGGTCATTGAACTCGCGATTTTTTCCTGTCTAAAAAATAACATCAAGATAGCACCAGGATGCTACAGTGTTCTTGAAAATATGTTGGATCAAAAAATATCTTCCNTCCAATCGCCGCCTTCCACGGTGGCAGCAAGCAACCAATGTGCAGTTACTGTCGGCATATTTGTACATAAGACCGTAGAGTAGAGCCTGCAGGTCATTGAACTCGCGATTTTTTCCTGTCTCTAAAAAATAACATCAAGATAGCACCAGGATGCTACAGTGTTCTTGAAAATATGTTGGCTCAAAAAATATCTTCCNTCTAAAAAATAACATCAAGATAGCACCAGGATGCTACAGTGTTCTTGAAAATATGTTGGCTCAAAAAATATCTTCCAGATTTACCAATTCCTCTATTATACCTGGAACGCATTTCCTAGACACGTCCTTAAATAATTGTTAGGGCCATCTGGTTTTCTGCGAGAAGATTTCACGACTAACTGTGCTCAGAACCAGTAACGCGGTTGGATGATTTTTAACTCGCACGCGTCTTAGGTGTCTACCCGCGAATCACAGGCGTACAGTGTCGGAGTAACCTAATTCTGATTGGCCAGTCGAGTAAGAAAACGTCTTCTCGCAGAGGCACGCCGCCAATAAGCAAAATAATGGCATGCCGGTATCGTATTGAAATATAGCATGTGCGGAAATTTTTTTTCGCGGAAAGCAGGTGACTCTAATAATTCTGAACCGCTGATGTAAATTACGTGTTACCGCGTCATGAATGGCCGACTATAAAGGTCTCTCACTAATGCAGTACCTGCAGCAGTCAATCAAAAAATGAGAATGTCTTGAGTGTATAGAAGTATTCGGATATTAACCAAAGTATCTGCTTGTAAGTATACGGGTGGACAAGAGAGTGGAGTTTAACGTCTCTGTCGACAGCGAGGTCGATATACGTAGCGAGTTGCTCGGAGATGCAGGAACGANAAGAGAGTGGAGTTTAACGTCTCTGTCGACAGCGAGGTCGATATACGTAGCGAGTTGCTCGGAGATGCAGGAACGGGGAAGGAATCGGGCGTGGATATAAGTACAGAACAATCCCAGCGTTCGACTGGAGGGATTTCGGAAAACTACTAAAAGCCGAAATAAGGATGGCCAGACTGGCATTTGAACCCAGAGCCTCCCGAATGCGAGTCCGAAAGTTTATCACTGCGCAAAATCAGTAGTTATAAATAGGCGAGGGTCCCGCCTACTGTGCGTCGGACTTCGGCCTTAAGCGCATGCACCTAGCGGCAGACTTCGGAAGTGAAGATGGCGGTCGTCGGCGGCACACTCTAGCTGACAGTGTGAGATATTAGCATATTCGCAATTAACATTGACTTAATTTTCATATTCGCAATTAAAATTGACGTCATTTGCATAGGTNAGATATTAGCATATTCGCAATTAACATTGACTTAATTTTCATATTCGCAATTAAAATTGACGTCATTTGCATAGGTAAATTTCCATTGGCAAATTTGCGTTGGAGAATTCGTGTCGGCATCCAAGATGGCGACCGTGACGTCATTCAAGATGGCCGCCGTGGCAACGCAGCCAGCAGCCATCCGGGTGAACATACTATTTATAACTACTCAAATCGCTCTGTTATAGGCGTGAAATATTCGTGTTATTATTTGGNAGATATTAGCATATTCGCAATTAACATTGACTTAATTTTCATATTCGCAATTAAAATTGACGTCATTTGCATAGGCAAATTTCCATTGGCAAATTTGCGTTGGAGAATTCGTGTCGGCATCCAAGATGGCGACCGTGACGTCATTCAAGATGGCCGCCGTGGCAACGCAGCCAGCAGTCATCCGGGTGAACATACTATTTATAACTACTCAAATCGCTCTGTTATAGGCGTGAAATATTCGTGTTATTATTTGGNCATCCGGGTGAACATACTATTTATAACTACTCAAATCGCTCTGTTATAGGCGTGAAATATTCGTGTTATTATTTGGCGAGGCTGGACTTCGCAACCCTCTGTTTTGTCGAACAAAAGTCATATTTGTTCGTTGGCTAGTGCTATAGTGACTTGACACTTTTATTCGTGGAGTGGATTGTAGAGATTAGGGCGGGGACCTAACTACGAGGGTGAAACGAGGTTGTTATGGAGAAGCACCGGAATGCAAAGGGCGGGGAAAACGGGAGATCCAAGAGAAAACTCGCCGAACAGCGGGATAGTCCGCCACGATTCCCCATGTGCGAAAATCCGGGAACGACCCCCACTCAGAATCGAACCCAGTTCGCCTTTGGTGGGAGGCGAATAGTCTGACCACTATATCACCGTGGCGCCTTAGGTATCGAGCCTCGCAGTGTACAGTAGTCGCCAAGAAAAACCTTTCTGCACGTTAAGTACGCATTTGTTTCCACTGGAACTGACTGGGACAATATGACATGAGATGGGGATGGAAATGCGACAAGATGGTTTATTAGGGGGAAGTTGAAGCACTGCGAGAAAACTAAAGGGCGATCAACCCCATCCATAATGTCTTCTCAAGCGACAAAGTGGGAACAACCCGAACACGTATACGCCGTGGATTCTAGTNATCAACCCCATCCATAATGTCTTCTCAAGCGACAAAGTGGGAACAACCCGAACACGTATACGCCGTGGATTCTAGTCCGGATCACGTGTTGGAAAACCAATGTGTTGTAAAAACATTTTACACTTTTAAAAGCGTTTAATATATTTGGTTTTTCTCTATACAAACTGGCATTTAATTCATCCATTTTTATTTAGAAATCAAATCAGAATTAAATGCCGTTACACTGGAGTAACACGGACTTCTAAGCATCCTCAGTTTCACTTTTGAACTGGATTGGTTTATTAATTCCAGTGACCCTAAAACCATGAAATTATAAAAGTGGCCTCGTCAAACTGGACTTCGAGGTTAAATCGTATTCACCGTGGTCTTGTTTCGTCCATACCAAGTGGCCAAGCTTATGTCACCGAAACGCCCTCCAAGCAGCTGTTAAAACCTGCCGCCTGCTTAAAGGTAACGCGAAGGTCATTAAGATGTGCGTGAGTGGAATACAAATTAAATTTGTGTCTAAAAAAAAGTTTAAAACAAAATAAATTATAAGCTGGCACATACGTTTCTCTAACGCCAAGCTTAAGCAACGTATTCCAAATGTTTGTATGAATCTGTGTACACACAATATAATGCAAAGCCATTTAATATATAATTTTTACTGTAATAAATAGTTGTTTGCATTCCTGCCATAGTTACGGTGTCAATTCGCTTGGAAATAAAGAAAACATTTTTGTTGTATTTAACCAAACGTCAGTAATAAGAAACATTCACGGAAGACATAATTATTCCTCACTGAAATGCAGATATTAAAACCTTGATCCCAAAACGGCAATATGGAGGGGAGAAATATTTTTTAAAAATTTTAATGCAGTGTTTACAAACGTTTGACACTAAAACCTCCAGCTTTAGCTGAACAGTTGAATATTATTAACGAATTCATTGTCAAAAGATTATCGATATTTCACAATTACAAGTGGCGGAAATTTGTTAAAAAGACGCCTTGTAAACTTTACGTTGCAAAGAAGTTGAATTTTATGTATAAATTTTATTTGTAGAATGACTGTGATATGCGTCCAGCTGTCGATAGCCAAACGATAAATAAACTTCTATACTTGGTGACGCCATGTGTATTGCTTGATAGTCCTTACTTGTTTTTCTGTTCGGAATTAGGTTATTTTTTTATACAGTTGGTGACGTTGGTTACCAAAATTACGTAGAATGAACCGGCGAAAATTTTTGGTCTCTACCAATTGGGAAAGAAACGACATGTATGAGTGTTTGAAGTCTATATGGTATCAAAATGAATCCGTGAATNATCAACCCCATCCATAATGTCTTCTCAAGCGACAAAGTGGGAACAACCCGAACACGTATACGCCGTGGATTCTAGCCCGGATCACGTGTTGGAAAACCAATGTGTTGTAAAAACATTTTACACTTTTAAAAGCGTTTAATATATTTGGTTTTTCTCTATACAAACTGGCATTTAATTCATCCATTTTTATTTAGAAATCAAATCAGAATTAAATGCCGCTACACTGGAGTAACACGGACTTCTAAGCATCCTCAGTTTCACTTTTGAACTGGATTGGTTTATTAATTCCAGTGACCCTAAAACCATGAAATTATAAAAGTGGCCTCGTCAAACTGGACTTCGAGGTTAAATCGTATTCACCGTGGTCTTGTTTCGTCCATACCAAGTGGCCAAGCTTATGTCACCGAAACGCCCTCCAAGCAGCTGTTAAAACCTGCCGCCTGCTTAAAGGTAACGCGAAGGTCATTAAGATGTGCGTGAGTGGAATACAAATTAAATTTGTGTCTAAAAAAAAGTTTAAAACAAAATAAATTATAAGCTGGCACATACGTTTCTCTAACGCCAAGCTTAAGCAACGTATTCCAAATGTTTGCATTATATTGTGTGTACACAGATTCATACAAAGCCATTTAATATATCATTTTTACTGTAATAAATAGTTGTTTGCATTCCTGCCAATGTTACGGTGTCAATTCGCTCGGAAATAAAGAAAACATTTTTGTTGTATTTAACCAAACGTCAGTAATAAGAAACATTCACGGAAGACATAATTATTCCTCACTGAAATGCAGATATTAAAACCTTGATCCCAAAACGGCAATATGGAGGGGAAAAATATTTTTTTAAAATATAAATGCAGTGTTTACAAACGTTTGACACTAAAACCTCCAGCTTTAGCTGAACAGTTGAATATTATTAACGAATTCATTGTCAAAAGATTATCGATATTTCACAATTACAAGTGGCGGAAATTTGTTAAAAAGACGCCTTGTAAACTTTGCGTTGCAAAGAAGTTGAATTTTATGTATACATTTTATTTGTAGAGTGACTGTGATATGCGTCCAGCTGTCGACAGCCAAACGATAAATAAACTTCTATACTTGGTGACGCCATGTGTATTGCTTGATAGTCCTTACTTGTTTTTCTGTTCGGAATTTGGTTATTTTTTTATACAGTTGGTGACGTTGGTTCCCAAAATTACGTAGAATGAACCGGCGAAAATTTTTGGGTCTCTACCAATTGGGAAAGAAACGACATGTATGAGTGTTTGAAGTCTATATGGTATCAAAATGAATCCGTGAATNGGTCTCTACCAATTGGGAAAGAAACGACATGTATGAGTGTTTGAAGTCTATATGGTATCAAAATGAATCCGTGAATTATTGATAGGTAGGGCCAGTGACTTTTCGCATAAAAATCGGAGCACACAGTAGACTTCAATACTACATACACACCTCAGCTGTTGAAATACCTCCATTGACTGCTTGTGCCGTGTCCGTCTTTGACCAAGCCACTCAGGACTACGTAACTCCGGCACTGAACCTTCGAGATTCGTGCACAAACGGTTAACACGGGCCAGAACAATTTTTAGCCGATCAAAGAAGCTGGACGACCCTACAGTGACAAGACAAGTTATATTTAAAAACACTGTAGGGTCGTTTGCCTATTTTGATTGACTGAATTACTGTTTGACACGTGTTAACTGTCTGCACGCGAATCACGTAGGAGTCGCGTCTATGTTGCCGAATTCTGAGTGGCCCGGTCATATAGGCTATGAAAACGCCTTCTCAAGCAGACAGCAACCAATGGCAGTAGACAAACTGCTATTGGGTGCTCATACCTCATAGTTTTAAAGTCTACCCTGTGTTCATATTCTTTTCGCGAATAATCACTAGTTCTAATTATTGGATTCACTGCCAGACGAAGCCGCTGGTCGGCTGTTTTTCTCGGACATCTCCCGTTTCCCTCGCCCTCGCATTCTGGCGCTGCTCCAATCTCGTATCATACTCACCCACATCGACTCTCAAGACTTCATTGCTAAGAGCCGCCCAAATAACTCAACTCAACTGTACTACTTGAGACGGAAACTTGGCGAGTTCTCGTCGAGAAAACCACTCATGTTTTCTGAACACGGCGTACAGCCTCCTCCGAGCCTGTTTTCATAAAGGCAGAACGCGGACAGAATTTCCAGGGAGAGAGTTTTTTTTTTTTTTTTTTTTTTTGCAGTGTTGTCGGACGGCAGGTTTTGGGATGGGAAGGGGGGATGGGCTCGGTGGAGTGGGGATAATTTGTGTGGTCCGCATGAGGGACGAGGCCCTTGTGACTAATTACTGGGCCGCCGCAATCCCTCCCTCCCCCCTTCCCAACCAACTCCTATAACCAACCACACTCGGAGCAATGGAGGGGAAGTAGGTTCGGACCTCCGACAGGTCGTAGTAGGCAGAATTTTCACGGGCACGGCGATTCCGAAACTAAATGTCATCACTAAATCGCGCCGTCTTACGACGTTCTGGAGAGTACTTAAGGCCCCCGCCTACCTGGACCTTTTTTTTCCGTGTTTGAGGCTGAGAAGAGCGGGAGCGATAAGTGCGATAATGAAAGGCGTCTCAAGCGCTTCATGGCCACTAGGCGCAAGGCTCTGAACTGACGTATAGTGTTCTCGTCGTGCTGCNGGGCACGGCGATTCCGAAACTAAATGTCATCACTAAATCGCGCCGTCTTAAGACGTTCTGGAGAGTACTTAAGGCACCCACCTACCTGGACCTTTTTTTTCCCCGTGTTTGAGGCTGAGAAGAGCGGGAGCGATAAGTGCGATACTGAAAGGCGTCTCAAGCGCTTCATGGCCACTAGGCGCAAGGCTCTGAACTGACGTATAGTGTTCTCGTCGTGCTGCNTGAAAGGCGTCTCAAGCGCTTCATGGCCACTAGGCGCAAGGCTCTGAACTGACGTATAGTGTTCTCGTCGTGCTGCGTATACCTGTCGGACTTTCAGTTGTAACCCTATTATTTTATTGGTGGAAAGTCTGTAGAAAGGTACAATTCAGGGCCCTTGAATAATTTTGTATGTATTTGAAGAGTACATTTAGAAATACAGGGTGTGAAAAAGCCATTTTTGGGGTGCTTACAAGTTGTGTTTCTAATGTGCGTGACATCTTGAAAGCACTCAACAGCCCTTGTCTGAAGTGTGTTGTTATTTTCGTAGATCAGCACATTGAATAAAGTTCAAATGTTTCGTGGGGGGAAAATGTGTAATTAAAACACACCGTAATGCAGTTCAAGCCGCAGGTAAACGGGAGCATTAACGATACAGAGGTAGCCGCTTAATGCGCGAACTCCAGCTTCCCACGCAAGCAAAATGGCGTCGCTTGGCGGGAACGCGTCGGGACGCCGTCCGCCAATCAGCGCCAGGTATCTTGCTTGCCAGATGGCAGCTAGGCCAATGAGGATCCCTTTCGCAGAACTCACTGACCAGCCGGACAAAAATCCCATTCCCAACTTGTTGCTGAACCGTTGTCAGTCTTCGTGATCCTCGTTGCTTTCTGCATTCGCGCCCGAGGTCGTCTACGGCGGTGAACGACGAGTCTCGTGGCCAGTGCCCAACGCTTCAGCATGGCCGAGTTTGCAAGCAGCAGTTAGGTCCCCCGTGTTTCACGATCGATGGCATGTTGCACACGAAATATATTTATGACCGGTGCTGCGCACTGCAAGAATCAGTGCCAAGTGTTTCGATAGTCATTCTAGTTAGTAATCTGTTTTGTAAAAACTACTGGGCCGGTCGTTTACGAATGGTTAACGCTAAGTTGCACCGGGCGCGCAGCCCGTTGTTCAATGTTTGCGATAAGCACGCTCCAAACTATTAGAGCGCTCACCAACATATTTCATGATCGCAGCACTTAAGCTCGTAAATGAATTTGGAACCAAATGGGTTAGAAACAAAAATCATTTCGGGACCTCTAAAATCGCGTGGGTTTTTTGCCGTGCGTACAGGACGAGGTAATTCCAAAAATTTAACACACGTGTACTTCGTAACCGTGTAAGTTTCTCATCCAGGGAAGACGTCTGACAGTGCTGTTGAGGCGATAATGTCTACGGACAGTTGACGCAGAGAGTCGGCTTGTAGTAACGGTCGCCAAAAAAAAAACACGGATCTATGGTCATAAACTGGAAGACTTATTTCGGACACGGTGTAGAGGGCACTTAGAACATGATGACCGGCATTTCGTTCTACACGGTAATTCTAGCGATGTGACACACAATCATGACTGTTTAAATGCAACCTATTGAGAAACGGACAAAGGATCGCGAACGTTCCTAAGAGTCGTATGCGAGGCTGTCAAGGTTAGGGAAAGTTTGATTTAAAACTTAGTCATTCAGGCCCAGTTCACACAGCTGTGTGAATAAACGTGCGTGAAGGTTTATTTTTGCCCGGCGCTGTACATTGCGGGACTTAGCCCCCACTAGCCCTCACTGCGAGTAACTGAGTTGTAAATCGTGAATGTGCTCTAATTTATGACGGGTTCATGCTACTTGCGTCTCGCATAGCCTTCTCCTAGCTCAAGGGAACCCACTACCTCCTCGTGGTACCGCTGGGTATCCTCGAAGTACCGAGGTTAGCAAAAGTGGGGAAACTCCCGGGCGTTCCCTACGCCTGGTTTAACACAATGGGTATCTGCCTCCCTGGCTGAACTTGAATCACGGGTAATTCGTGATGGTGGCGCCAAGTGGCGGGCCGGTCGACTCCTTTACGGCCAGAGGGGCTCAGAGGCTGAATTTCATGTGAAGAGATTCAAGAAAATGGAAAGGGACCATTTTTCGGTTTCGGGTATCAGCGTACCGAAATGGAGAACCCATGATGAAAAGGAAAGAGTATCACGGGCTGACCCCACTGCTCTAGAGGTTCCCTCAGCAGAGAGGTTGGAGGCACTGCTCCGACGGGACACTGTCCTGGCATCACTGACCTACCCCTGCGCCCGGAGGTCAGATTGAGGTTGCACTTGTGCTGGCAGTGGTTTAAATATTCGTAATGGTGGTAGATACGTTTTGCTCCTATTCAGGAGAACGCCCAGTTTTGAGCCAAATAACTTATGCCCAGTGCGGTACGTGGCCAAGAAGAGCATGGCATTTGCAATGAGAATAGTACAGAATACTACATTTCATTGGTTGTGATAACGAAACAAGTGGCGTGTCAGCGTAAGTGCTGTACAGCATGCATCAAAAAGTTTCTTATTTGCAACACTCGAGAACATAAATTAAACTCGGCCTGATAAGGTTTGCATGTTTCCACGTTAACACCCATCAGTCTATGCGAGGGGAGAGTTTTACTAAACCAAACCTAAAAGCTTACCCTGAATTCGAACCCAGAACTAAGTTGCTATGCCTATAAGGATTAGACGTGAACAACGAGCGTTAGAAAAGTTATTTAAATGCATTTACAAACTAGCAAGCCAGTACAATGCATTACATTTCAGTTGTTTGTAACCGTCAAATTCACTACAAATTACATATTAAACATTTTGGTAAATATATGGCGTTACGAAAGTTATTTGGATTGATCAGCCATTAGTGTATATATATTTATACTTAGTTGGGGCAGTCACTACACCTTTATGTAGGCCTCCGGCTGTCAGTTTGGAACAGATCGGTGATTTATCGACGATAATATTGTGTAAGTTACGTGACTATTCACTTCCAGACAGCAACGTTCTTTTTTTTCCTTTATCTAGATTTATTACAGCAACCTGCCACGGAAGTAACATGGCGAACACCTCAGATTCAAATCTCCGGCGAAAACGTAGGCGCTCGATATTTTTTCTTTTCTTATTTGAAAATTCGTAATTTGTCTTTGACGAAGGCCTCGGAGAGCCGCGGGCAGGGAAGTTAGGAAACCAATTAACTCTTTTCGGCTTGGGCCGAGAAATTCCTGCTCCCGCGAGTAAAAGTTGGACCTGGATCTGAGGGCTCGGTGCTCGTTCGACGAACCGGACCGACGGCTATCGTAATTACAGGTTCCGAGACAAGCGCGGCGCAGTTGGGCGAGTCTCTCACCTGCCGCGGCAGATCTGCACGTCCTCCATGACCCGCAACTGCCGAGTCGCGTGCGTAACCCGCGTCAACCTGCAATTTACCTTCCACAGTGATTTTACCTCAGGCCGTTTTGACCCCATGTGGATTTTACCCCAAACCACTTTTGCTTCTTGGCAGATTTTACAACCATGAGAATTTTACCTGAGGCAGTTTTGACCCCATGTGGATTTTACCCCAAACCATTTTTTCCCCTAGGCAGATTTTACCCCTCAATGAGAATTTTTACCTTATGCGGGCTTGACCCCATACGGATTTGGCCCCAAACTGATTTTTACACCAGGTGGATTTTACCCCAAACAGATTTGATCTACTGTCAGGTTTTACGCGGAAGTGATTTTTATCTCCACTTGGATTTTACACCGAGTGGATTTTATCCCAGACTGTTTTTAAGCGCAAATCTTTTTTTTTGGCGGGTGTTTCTCCCAGGCGGCTTTACCCAAAGCGAATTTTACCCACAAAATGATTTTATCCCCAGGTGGATTTTGCCCTTGGGCGAATTATGCTATGGGCAGATCGTACGTACCCTGCGGGTAAGAAAGTAACTCTCGCCATAATTATATTCTTTCAAACAAATTATGTTGGTACGTTTTCTTTAAATAAATTACGGATGTTTTAAATCAACAATTACCAACAACTAATGGTTCGTGTATGCCGCAGTGGCACGAGACGTAAACATGACATTTCCCTTGTGTAATTCCGGACTTCACTTGCAACTTGGACAACCCTGCTGAAGTCACTTTAGGGAACAGTTACATACAAGTACGTAGCTAAGGCAGGTACGGCATTGGTACTGCATTCCAACATCGTAGCAAAGCCGCTGGCTGCAAAAACAACGGCGTCCTATTAGCGAGTGAGCAACAGTGTGCCCTGTTCGTACAGACCTTGTAAACTGAAACAGTACAATATTCTTCCGAAGTAAATTATTTGAGTATTGTATTGTGTGAACGTACGAATCAAACTTCCAATTTGAAAAAATACGTAAAAAGAACATGTTTTCTATAGTTTTCAATTAATATCAAAATGTAAATTTTGTTGGTATTAAGAGCTATTGTATAAAACGTGGATGATAATAAGTTAAATGAATGAACAGGTACTGCGAACAGCGAAAGCTATTGCACGAACCAGTAATTAAAATAAAGTATTTAAGAAAAACTATTTGTAGACGGTTGATTATTGAAAATGCTGTAGCATAATTTTTTGTTTCTCAGTGGCAGGAAACCGCAATTATGCATTCCGTTGTCGCGGATTAAGATTTTTGAGTATAACAATCACAGAATTTATTTCCTTCAGACTACACTTGTTTTACATTTGCTAGAATCAATTTTTAAAATAGAAAGTATTTCAACATTAAAATTTAAAATATTATACCGAGTTTACATTTCATACCTTACTCAGCACATTATAAAGATTGCCGTGAAATTAAAATGTTTTGCCAGTTTCTTTTTTAGAATATAAAATTTATTATATTTTAAAGTTTAAAACCAACTTAAATTAAAAAGGAATTTCTTTGAAAAATACGGTTGACCTAATTACAAAACAATTGATTAATGAATATATTCTTCAGATGGTTGATAAGTAATGTATGAAGTAAGAAAAATTAGCGTAACAAGTACCTAATATAGGTCTATGTTACGACATTGGCCCAGAAAAGTGTACACTAAAATAAAAGCAATAAACTCATTTTGTTTCAGGTGGACGTTTGAGCAAGTGGACATAATAATATTGACGCTTGAAATTCCATTAGAAGGACGACTCAAATCTAGCAGCTGCAAGAGTTCGTATTACGTGGAAGAGTCAACGATAATCTGGCTAATCATAACATCCGCCAGCCTGCTTATTCGCTCACAGAAGTACGTATTTGGACCAGCGTAAGTGATGATTACAGAGTCATTGGAAATTGGCGAGCTCAATAAACAGCCCTTAGGCTATATACTTCTCACAGTGCTCTATACTCGAGCGGCTTGCATTTGTTTGTCGGCGGCCGCGGGGCCACGGTTGGCGCAAAGGGTGGAACAGTCGTCTCCCGCCAAGGCAAACCGGGTTCGATCCCCTGCGGGGTCGCTACCGGATTTTGGCACATGGGAACCGTGCCGGACGACGCCGCTGGTCGGCGGGTTTCCTCGGGGATCTCCCGATTCCCCTCCGACCTTGCATTCCGGCGCCGCTCCATACTCACCTCGCTTCTCCCTCACCGGCTCTAACGACCTCGTTGTTAGTAGTCGCTCAAACCACTTAACTTTTCGTGTAAGTTATTGTGTGCAAAAAAAGATCACAGACTCCATCCCAAGTACGAGTGAAGAAAATACTAAAAGTAAGTCCTAGGTCGTATATTCAAACATTACAATGAATACCGCACCTTGAGACTGATCATCGGTTCATTATATTGTAACAGCACTTAAGGGACCTCACTAGCAGAAAACTGTAACGTCTCAAGTCACGTTCGGTCGTTAAGGAAGCACTGCGACGGTGATAGAAAATAGCACGAACAAGTTTCGCGTGTGTTTTGCTACTTCAGAAATGTAAGCGGTATCTATAGGGTATTTTAATATAGCAATGTGATCATAAAAGATACAGCATTGTCGCTATACATAGTTTAAAAATACATTTTACAGAACAATAAGTATCGTGAACAAACGGCTACTTACAGTGATTTTTACTGGCTTTGACACTTTAGAAAGACCACATTTCTGTTCCAATAACAACATTTATTGGCAACAAAATATCAACTTCCATTTCTGCCATGAAAAAAGTTTAACATTAAAATATTCCATACATTTTTTTAAATTAGCATAGACACGGCTGCTTGCAATGCGACACATCTGACAGCACCTTAACTGGCTTTCTTCAAATAGTATTTTNGAATTGGCAACAAAATATCAACTTCCATTTCTGCCATGAAAAAAGTTTAACATTAAAATATTCCATAGATTTTTTTTAAAATTAGCATAGACACGGCTGCTTGCAATGCGACACATCTGACAGCACCTTAACTGGCTTTCTTCAAATAGTATTTCAATAATCGATACAACTGATACGTGTTACATCTGCCTTTGAGCACCGATTCTCACGTTCCAAAACTCGGGAGTGACCCCGCCGGGAATCGAACTCGGGTTCGCCTAGGTGGGCGGTGGTAGTCTACCCACTAAACCACCACGGCCTCCAGGAGCTGTAGGTAATCGTCGTGACTGGAAGCACGATACGAAACGAGAAGGAATGATTTGGCAATGTAGGCGGGGTGTATCCCAAGAAACACCTGAAGAATGTCGGAAACGCGTCTTACTACATTTTCCACGTGTCGGGATTGGGGTCTTGCCGGGAACAGAGCACAGACTGTCGTGGAGAAAAACCGGCACGTTAATTTCGCTGCCGCCGAGCTTCCTTTTCCAACGCGGAAACTATATATAATCCATCCACGGTTACTCCACACTTTTCTGGAGCCCTGCTTAAGTTCTACTTCCACGATATTCCTCCGCCTCGCCCAAACTAAGCTTAAATAAAGTCTATAAAATTACACCAAAGGACAACGCACCCAATTCGTGCGCACTCAGTTGTTATAATATTTTGTATCAGAACTATTTCTTCCTAGGCACTACCAACACAAATATTTTCTCACTGTTTTTATAAATATTTATTATAAATGAAATATGATAATTTATAAAATAAAATATTGGTAAAAATTCAATTTAACGAAAAATAGGATACTTATATGCTAACAGATGTTTAAACGATTTCGATACGTGACGTATTAGGGAAATTACTAAACACGTTATAACTTAACATGGGGTGAATTTTCAAAGGTTTGATTGAAAAAGTGCGAATAAACCGCGAATAAACTACACATATTGTGTTTACTTGGTAACTGTAGTTACCGACACGCTCAACCACAGAAAACATTGAACGGTGGGGTCATCCCCTAAATATGGAAGGTATTCCCATATTCCCACGTTTCCTCTTTTGCAGGCAGACTTTCCATTACGTTAATTGCGCGTTGCCATTAATCTTCCGTTAATGTACGGGTATTTATTTTACAAAAAATTTCCAAGTTCTCCAGCCTGCTGAATAACACATGTCTCCTTAAAAACTGTCGCTAGAACAGGTGTGTCAACTCCCTGTTCCCTGTGTGTTCCTGTGTAAAATTTCCCCTATTTGGCGGCCCAGGAAATACTAGGAAATAGAAAGAAAAGAAAACTTAAAATATCAAAATGCCTACTGGAGCTGCGCATTGGACTTTGGAAAGCGTTAGTTTTCAACATTTCTAGTTTGAACTTCAAAGCCAAATCGATCCTTAGCAAACCTTGCTTTCAGTTTTTTTTTTATGAATCGAAGGTTTTGACGGCGTAAAAGTGGTGACAAGGGGCCAACGATTCACGAAGAGAGCACATTAACTGTGGGTGGTATTCTATGGATTGATGGTACTGTTCTAGGGATCTACAGTACCCACACAACACAACACTGTACTTTACAAACATAAGACCCACAGTTTCAAAACCCATAATTGAGATGATCTTAGTTTTTATACTTGTAATATTATTTTTGAGTTGCTAAAATTATTGAAGTAATTTTTAACGAAGTAATGTGTGTTACAGATCTTAAGTTAATGCTTCTGACTAGCATGTCAGTCGATAACAATGTAAATAGATGCCATCAACACTGTAATTAATACATAATCAGTAGAAATCACAGTTGAATCACGAAAATCCAGTAACTGAAAAAGTTGGCAGTGAATCCAAGAAGCAATTTTCATTCTCTGCAGTAAAAGTTTGCCGATGGTTACAATTTTGAGAAGTAGCGTTACCAAAAATTTACCACGGGAGATGTTGCAGAGAGAGAGTAGTTTCATAAAAAATTTAATGTGAACCCTCTTTGGGTAATTACCTATATATTCATGAACTAAGAAGAGTGAATTAATTATAACAATGCCTTAAACTGTGCAGCAATTAAATTTATTTTTAAGAAAGTATGTATTGAGATTAGATTTAAGACTTACGGCCAATGGGAACTGTCGCGACCCTGCAAACCTCTTTATCTCTTCTCTCCGGTTAAATGTGGCTCCAGTGATTTTTCAATCGTCTCAGCAAAAGGGCGTGAAGCTTTCGGGGACTTGAGTACCTCGAATTTAAAGAGCAAATAAAATGTTTACATAATCGCTATGTTTGTAAAATACCCACAAACCTGCCAAGTACAAGAAGGTGAGATTAAGAAAGAGCATACGCACGTGAATGTGTGCGTACATTCACACACAACGTAGCACAAAAAGACAGGCTGTTTTAAGAAAATTTACAAGAGTATATCAATTTTACAGCACGTTACAAACTAGGTCTTGCCCGTGGATTTGACTTAAATAATTTAGAAAACGTGTTAAAATTTTCCGTTTATTGAAAAAAAAAAAAAAAAAAAAAAAAAAAACAAATCTGCTTAAGCGAAGTTGAACTGTCGATACATAACGATTTAACTCAACTCAATTACGCAACCAAGTCTGAAAATAAAATTGTTCTTAAACGCTGATGTTTATAATAAATTCACGCTGATTTTTTGTAGAGTGCTTTGCAACTTAAAACCACGATGTGGCCGTTGTGCCTTTACGTAAATTATATCCTACATGTGTGATTGTGCGCNAGTAATTTCGTTCTCTGCGGCATAGCTCAGAGAAGTCGCTTTTGCTCCGCGGGTGGCAACATTGGTCCGCGAAAGGGGGCAAAAAAAAAATTTCAAAAAATTCCCCGACGCCACTTGCTGGAGTTCTCACGAGAGCCGCTGCCAGTCCATACGTCACGGGAGGGGGGGGAGGAGCCTCCAGGTGACAGGCCCGCAGTAACCCCAACCCCTTCCCACCACCATAACCATCCCAACACAGCTACAACCGCGCGCCCGGGCTTGAATTACCTTCCCACTTACACGTTATGATACCGTCCGCACGGCACGGCACGGCATGGCGCGGCGCGCGCACGTTCGCAGTTTCCCACGTAAATATCAACCGCCCCCGCACCAGGCATCTCGGTGGGGAATAAAACTGGTGGGGAGGATGAATTACAGCAAGGCAGTGGTGTTGTTGCCCCCCCTTTTTTTTTTCACGTCCCACATCATTAACACCTGAACTAGTACACTCGCGCTATGATTTGAAGTCGACAGGAGGACGTTTACTGACCCCGCGGTTGCGATGTGGACCCCGCGATTGATATGTATGTATATGTATTAGCATGCGATTTATAAATAAACGTAAGTTAAATCTGAGGGTTAATTTAGTTTGTAAAAAATAACCACCATTGTCCTCCTTTAACAAACCCACCAAGAAGCAAGGTCACGCAGTGGTTAATACCTTCGGACTCGCATTTGGGAAGACTTGGGTTCGATTTTTTTTTAAAATATTGCTAGCCATATATGAAACCTCACGTGCGTGACTTTCCACCCCTGCAACTGTTCCCTTTGTGAGAAATGCAGGGGTGTTAGTTATCCTTTACTTTTAATGATTTTCCTTATGTTTTTATTTTGTCATATGGCTTCCTTTTGTCGGACCACATTATTTTACATTTTTTTTATTACGTGCATTTCACCACGTAAGTGGATTGTCATTTCCATTTATCTTTAACCTTGGTGCCCGGAGTATCGAAGTGGCGCGGTTGACCTGCCACCCATCACAGTTCCCCACACACCAAGGGTATTCTTATTCTGTATAAGTAGCCTACTATGTATTTTATTGTGGCACTAAGTACTACCACTAATATATTTATGCACTGCAATACAACTCCTTTCTTCAGTGTTGGCTAAGAAAGCGCAGAGGGGTTTGGGGGGGGGGGAACTGTACCGCCTTACTCAACCCCTCTCCCCCCACACGACGGTTCTTCCATTCAGAGTCATATCCTTTGTCTCAAGTACCGTTTCCACTCAGAGTCGTCTTTAACCAGGTTCGTTGCCCTTCTTCAGTTGCTACTTCCGTATTAGTTTCAATGCTTTTTTCCGTATTTATTTCTCCAGTTTCGTTGTTTTTTTTTTACAAATTGGCGGGGGAGGTGAGAGCGGCATTAGCCCCTTCCCCTCACTTCTCAACTTTATCCAGTTACTTATTGGCTGTGCCTTAAATAAGTTTACTCTGATTCTTCATCGGGAAACTCCCAGTTATTATAGTGGGTTCGCTTCCACTACTAGGATTCTATAGCGGTTGTACTGTGTCATTTCCGGTATTATTATTCAAATATTTTAATGGCCAGTCTTGTAAAGTCTGTAAATATCTTAATTTTTCTTTACATTTAATTACATTTACAAAGTCAACGTTTTTACCTTCCATTATTCCTAGCTTCCTTTTCAGTTCTATTCTTACATCTTCAATTTTGGGACACTCTGGCACCACATGCTGAACTTCACATTCTGCTTCACAAATTGCACTGTTAGGTGATTCCACCAGATTGAACATGCATAATTTAACCATGAAGTTCCGATGTCCTGACAACATCTGTGACAGGTACTTGGGTTCGATTCACTGGCCCGGACATCCTGATTTCGAATTTACATGGTTTACCGAACTCATTCTAGACGAATGCCAAGGATGGTTCCTTACTTGTGAGTAACTTGCTCCATCTCTTATAACAACCTCGCTGTCGACAAGACGTCGAGACCTACCTGCCGTTAATAAGTGCAACGAACAGAAAAAAGAAAAAAGAACGGAAAACTAGTTCCTTAAAATAACGCTACGATTACTTTAATTTCGAAAGCAAAAGAAAGTATGGAAAAACTGGAAAACAAGCGCATTCTATCTAACAAAACGCAACGGCGACGTCAGTGGTTAGTCACAAGACTCACACTAATATGGTTGTTGGTTCAACCAAAGGTCCGTGTTCCGAACGGGAATAATCACGCGATTGGTGTGGCGGACATTAATATGATATTTCTCCGTAAAATTACCGCCACGTTGCTATTTCATCAACGAACTTCCCGTAAATTACACAGAATTTTCCGTGGGAAAATCTGTGTAATTTTGCTAGCTACATTATTTGTAATTCCGGTTTATAAACGGAGATAACGGACAAAACAATTTCGCTGTGCTGTTTTTTTTTCTATGTATGGGAAACGAAATTAAAAAACGATGAAATATTTATTCGAGGAAGAGATTTCAACACGAATAAAAAATTCTAAGAGTCGGTGATTTTTACTGCTTATAACTAATACTTCCTTGCACCAGTGTTGGGTATAAATACGCTGTTTCTAGAAATGTGAAGACTTAGTCTATTTGCGGTTTCTTCACACTTTTTAAATCAAACTTTTGAAAAATTACCTCGTGGAGTGTTTGATAGTTTCCAAAATGTGTAATGTATCACAGGCATTTTATTACTTCTGTTAGCTTAAAATAATCTTATTTATTGTTAATTTGATTTTTGACAATGTTTTATTTATAAATTGTAATATTTCATTTATAATTAAAATGAATAAAAACAGAGAGAAAATATGTGTGTTGGTAATGCCTAGTAAGATATAGTTTATGCAAAGTATAATTAAAGTGAGTACGCACGAATGCGGTGTAGCTTTCTAGTTTTAATCTTTGTTTGCATGAAGCGGAGGAACATCGTGAAAGTAGAATTTTAGAAGACTTCAGAAAGGTTAGAAATAACCGTGAGTGGACTATACCCGTATCTTTTTCCAGTCTCTAGTAATGCCGTAAGCGTTTTAAGTGCTGCTAAATCTCACAGATGCCTGATGCTACTGAAGGAATCGGTCTATTTGACGTGGATATTATAACTGCAAGCGAAAACAATAATTCCTTTTGTTTACAGTGGCAAAAAAAGCTGCGTGCATACTCGGCGTTCTTTGTTCCTGAATCCCGAAATTCTAGGAAATACGCAGCGTTCCGTATTTTGCATTTACGGAGCTCAGTTCGTTGACATTTCCGTGAATACACACCATTTCAAAAGTATTCGCTTGGCTCACAGAGTTTTCCCACGTCATTCTTGTCGAGCCTGCGTCAAACAATAACAGGGTGTTGGTGTAGCGGTTAGAGTGCTCACTTCCCACCCGGTTCGATTCCCAGTAGGAGGATCCCGCATTTTCGCACGTGGGAATCCTGCCGGACGATGCTGCTGGTCGGCAGGTTTTCTCGGGATTATTCCGTTCGCCCCGCCATTGCATTCCGACGCTGCTCCATATCCACCTCTCTTCAACCTCATTGGCTCTCAATACCCCGTTGTTAGGAGCCACCCAGACCTCTACAGGCTCAAACATTAACAGACTAAGTTATGCATAAATAGACTAAATTACGCTGTTTTGAAAATGATTTGCCAGCTGACTTTTACTTTACAGTATTTAATGAAGAGATAGCTTAAAAAACTCCGGATATCTATGGCATCTATGAAGATTCTTACACGAAAATGTACTAGGAAAAATGCACTCAGAAATGACATACCGTAAAAGACAGCATGCACCCCGACCAATACTAGAGGGCATTACATTATGAATAAAATCCTCAACGATTCGTCTAGATTTCTGCGAGTCGTCCATGCAAAACCTGTTAGACTACAACGAGTCCTATAAAATACCTGAGCGTATTGGAAGTTACAGAGAGCGAGGTATTTTTTCATGTATTTCTCTGCCGTTTTAATCCTCTTGTTCATTAGATGACAGAAGCAGCAAGGACAGCCTCCCCGTGTGGTAGCATTCCACCAATAGTCAGCCTCCAATCTACATTTATGATGCCTTCATTACAGCAACGTGATTCTCTCTGTCATTCTTCAACTTCGATCACACAAAGGGACGATTCCTGTTTGTGTCTCGATTATTTTTTTTCGAAGCAGGTTAGTTGTTGTCTGTGCTTCCTGTATATTCCAGGCGTCATTTACTAGTACACGGGCATCGAAAGAGATGTAGGTTTGTTCACGGGCAATTGAGCACTTTTTAAAAGTCATACTTAAGATATTCATTTTTCATAGTTTTGTATTTTTCTGCCATATGTAAAATGAGCACTTCCATATGCCTGACCACTTTACTCATACGTCATCCAAGTGAAACATTGGAGCAATAAGGAATTTAAATGTGTTGCCAATATGCAATACTATGGGAAATTAATTTTTTTTAAACTTAATAGTAACATTTAAAAAAAACTCTAATTTTAGACGAATGTCATAATCTTTAAAATTATGTTTAAAATTTGTGTTAAAAATAATTTCTGATCTCAAAATGTATGGATTTCACTACTACACAGTTAAAGATAATGATGTTTTGTAAATGGTCAATATAACATCCTCTTACAGAATCTGTTTCACGCACCTATTCCAGAAAAAAATATAAATGTGTCATCCAATGAAAAAAGTAAAGAGATACCATGAAATTTAGAGACTACCATGTCATGAAATAATTTTGCCATCTCTAGAACCTCGAATATTTCGCGAATTCATTCATGACAAGATCGCAGTTCTGTGATCACGCCCTGTGTCGCTGCGAGCCATTAATAAACAGGAAGCAAAGTTCAATATTTATTGTGTCAACGACGAAGCTATTTTCGCACTCCATGGTTTGCCAAAGCAAAAAAAAATTACCTACACTTTTCACTGCATCCTTCAATCTCCAACACGTAACGTTAATGGATGCAGCTGAGAAAGAAAAAAACATCAGTTTCTTCCACCGATCGACTCATTGCTCACAGTAGAGTTCATATCGAATAAAAATCACTCGCTACACTCATTTCTCGGTTATTAATTCGCAACTACGTTCTTCCAGGCATTAAAACGAGTAAGCCAACGTTCAGCTCCCGGTGGTTTTTTCCGGCAAGCGCTCTGACCTCACGTATCAGTGGACGACCAAGAGAAGCGTTATCGTTGCGAATGTCTGGACCACTTTACAACGCAGCAGCAAACACTTCGGAACTCCCGCAAAACAGGTTTAAGTTTTTCAAGAAATTTTTCCCTCTCTTTATGTATAACATGATTCTAAGCTACCTTGCCGGTTAATAATCGAACGTGTGGTGCAGGGTTGCGAGCAGTATACTGGGCGAAGCGGGTGTTTCACTAAACGAGTCTTGGAGACTGCAATCTACCAGACGCAGCTTTTATTTATTAACTATTTTGCCGAGAAGTCGGAACTACAGAACTCGTCACGAAACGCGGGCAAGTGTAAGAAGTCTTCCTTCTACTTTTAACCCCCTAATATACATATCATCCCGTGTGTGTGTGTACTCGTCCACGTACGATCTGTTGCGCAATAGCTAAAATTATGTTGCGTATCGTATAACGGTAAGGAGCTAGCACCAACACAAGACCGTTGTCATTTCCCGCATATTACTACCAACTGCTGCCGCCACACCGAAATTCAAACTGGTAACTGCTCCTGTCTTGACCCAACATAAACTTTTCAATAGTGTCGATTGTGTAAGATTGTTTTAGGGGAGTTCGTGCGTATTATTCAGAACACAAATATACTCTTTTGAAACAATTGAAAGGAATATTAATGTTTAAATTAAAGGAGTTATACACAGACAGTGAAAATGAGGGAAAAATTCGGGTTTTCATTTCGGGACAAGCTAGAATTCAAAACCCCGTACGTTTGTATTGCTAAATGCTATTGGTCTACCCGTTAAATTGCACCTCCTGGACAGCTCTGAAACTATAATAAATACACAGTAAAATGCAGACCAAATCAACGTCATCCGCTAATACAACAAGCAACCAATGAAAAGTTTGCATGATTTTGCATATGAAAATCGAGTATAGCCTACAGGTCATTGAACTCACGAATTTTTCAGGTCTCTAACAATTACTCAAATTCATGCTCAGAAAACTCTTACACAAGACGCTTTAACATATATATACTCGCCAGTCCGTTGCGATAAATAATAATAACAATAACTTTAAATCATCAAGATTTATTAATTTTCCATTCATCAAAAATCGCTGTTTTTTTTTAAAGAATAAAGTGATTAACACACTCAACTACTCTGGGCCCACAATATTTTTTGGTGGGAAATACCTCTATCATGAAGGACAATGTGAGGGCCTTATTGCTGTCTCGACTGAGTGAATCAGACAAACGGGAACTTGTCAGCTTCTTAGAACCGAACCCGCCAACACCTGCAGGCCGTCACGGCATCTACAAATGGCTATCATACAAGACGGCATGGAACTAAATTTTCTATTTATCCTGTATAAAAAGGGACGGATGGGGTGCGACTGCAAAATTCGGGGCGTGACTGTGTTGTAGACATGGACGTGCGTTTTACGTAAAAAAAAAACGCCTGCGTTAGCGGGTAATGTTGTCTTTAGGATATATGGGACTGAAACGAAAGTAACGAAAGGGATACTTCGATTTTATAGCTTAAATCGACAGATCCGGATGAGACCTATCGTTTAACATCAAAATCAGTGCGCTAGCGCAAAGGAGTCGAGAGATATACTGCCCGAAAGTTTCGCTTACGCCCAAAATGGCCGCCATTCACAGCGGTGCCCTCCTCCCCCCCCCNGCTCACGCATGCGCAAGCGACTCCAACTCAACGTCATGTTCTCATCGTAGTCTTGTATACGATTGAACAAGACCACATTTATTTCAACCGTGTTATTATTCATGGAGTTACAGCGTCGGGAATGGATCACCCTGCAAACTTTACTTCGCCGTTTCCGTGCTGGTACCCCACGTGTCTATGTGATTTTAAAAATGCATACGCGTCAGAATTGTGTCCATTTATATACCCTCTCGGTAAACGTAACAGGAATCAATAAACTACCGTGGAGCGGGGAGAAACTGGACATATTGCTACCTTTCACCAGCAAGATGTGAGGAATACTGTGTACGCGGTATCTTCACGCTTTTTCAACCAAAACCTTTGAAAAATCACCCCATCTGTGACGAGTTTCGTTGTTTCCTAAATATTTCATGTTAAGGGGCAGTGATATTTCGCGAAAAGATTTCGAGACACAGTCCAAAGCCCTGTAGGGTCGTCCAACTCCTTTGATTGGCTAAAAAATGTTCTGGCCCGTGTTAACCGTTTGTGCATGAATCACGAAGGTTCAGTGCCGGAGTTGCTTAGTCCTGAGTGGCTTGGTCAAAGACGGACACGGCACCAGCAGCCAGTGGAGGTATAACAACAGCTGACGTGTGTATATAGTATTGAAGTCTACTGTGTGCTCCGATTTTTACGTGACGTCACTGGCCTTTTTATTGTTAATTGAGAATTAGTGAAAGCCCTGCTATAGTTCTTTATGTTTATGACTTTCCCCTCATTACGGTGGATCTGCTTTCTGCCTAGTAACACTTACTAATGGTCAAAAACCACTGTATGCTCCGATTTTTACGCGAAAAGTCACTGGCCCTAGTCATGTATCACTAGCGTTTAATACTTATGTTACCATAAACGTAACTTATTTTTGAAATAATTGAAATATTACATATATTTTACGCATAACTTATAATATTAAATTTATAATTAACACGAATAAAAACCGGGTGAAAATAGGTGTGTTGGTAATACGTAGTTAGAAATAGTTCTCATGCAAAATATTACACTGAGTGCGCACGAATACGGTGCATTGTCCGTTTGGTGTAATTTTCCAGACTTAGTTAAGCTTTGTTTGCATGAGGCGGAGGAATATCCTGGAAGTACAACTGCAGCAGGGCTTCAGAAAAGTGGGAAATAACAGCGAATGGACTACACCCATCACACACCTGGTGGGACGGAAGGAGACGGGCAACCACTAACCGCAAAGAAAAACACTAGCACACACTTGCAACTTCTCGCCGTCCACGACCATTTACATGCGTAAGAAATTACTGATTAAAACAAACGCTGTCCCTCAGTCTTACAGCCGCAGATCTTCGTGGAGTGCGTTAATGACGTTCTCACGCGCTAAGATTTATTGGCAGGAAATCGTGGCCTTCACGAATTACTTCGTAATAAAATAACATACTAAACAGCCCACGTCGTGCCAGGGCTCGATCTAATCGGCGTTCCTAGAACACTTGCCTCCCTCCAGGGTTCCAGGGTGGGCACGAATACTTTCACTCTCGCGTCCCGGGACGAACGAAAATCTCATCAGGAGGTGTTCAGCTGTGTTGCCAACGCTTCGGCAGAGAATTCCACTAGGCCACGAGTGAAAACCCACTTAAATCCACTGGAAGAGTATAACATACGATATCATTATTCGAGTGACGTTATTATATACTCATACTTTCGCACAACAGTTTAACATATTTTTTTTAGTTAATTTTATTTTGGCACAGTTCAATTTACGTAACTACGCTATTGTGCAAGTGCAGTTGCGACAAAGCTAACGAGAAACATAACCAGCAACGATGGTGTAAAAGATAAGCATACTGCTGCAATGCAACTAGTCCATCAACAGAAATTTCAGAAGTACGCCAGAAACATTTACCACTTCTCCGTATACACATTCAAATTAAAGATTATGATACTCCAGAAGGTAATATGCGTACATATAGGTCGGGATAGGAAAATTTCGCGAACTTGTTTCAGGACAAGAGAGACGTACAACACGTGTATACCTGAAGTCACCTATGCTATTGTATCACAGTTCATTAGACACGCCCTGGACGGCTCTGAGCCAATAGCAGACTTGCAATGAAACAAGTAGCTAGTGCCATACTGCCAAGCGCGGAGTAACACTGTCTACTCTCTGGGGCAGTAGTTGATGAACAAACATCTGAGTTTTGAATGTACACAGGGCTGTGGAGTCTACCCAACAGGTCATTGAACTCGCGACATTTTCCTATCCCTAAATTTAGGTATATTCCCTTACATATGTCATTCTGTCACGTTCCACCAGCAATTAAATAACCATCTACTAGAATACCCACTGACCACTAGATAACAATTTTGGACACCGCAGTAGGTGTGGTGCCGAACGATGCCGCTAGCTGGCGGGTTTTCTCGGGGATCTCCCGATTTCCCCGCCTTTTCCATCCGGCGCCGCTCCATTCTCACCTCGCTTCACCCTCGTCGGCTCTCAAGACATCGCTGTTAAGAGACGCCTAAATCTCTCCACTCACTCACTCACTGCAGTAGATGTGAATTAAAATCCGCCCCATCTGGTGAGAAATTCACTGAGTTGGCAACCGTGGGGTGGTCAATCGGCCGGCCATACCTGCCAGACCCCCAGCATCACGTGCCAGGATTGCTTGAATAACAAGATGCGCCCCGGATCCGGAGCGCATCAGCCGGGCTAATTACACAGTTTTCATTTAAGAGGCGGCTGCTATAGAATCACCCAGTGGGTTATGATGGAGGAAGGCATCCTCCGTTGGTAGCCAGCAGGAACGACCTTTGCGGGTAACGCAACGTACATACGTATACCCGGCAGAATGTGTCCGCTTCCTCCACACTGCGAGACAAGTCAGCTGAGAAATTACAACATAGTAATCAGACACCCGGAAATTTCGCGTATTCATGTGGCAACGAGCTATAGACTCCACAGTCCTTTGTGTACTTGATCCTCAGTTAGTTGTTCACTGGCTTTTGCTCCAGTTTAACCACTGGCCAGGTAGCACAGGATTCGGTCCTTGTACGCCATTGGCCAAAAGTCGTCCGGGTCGTGTCTAACAAATCGTTGTCCAATAGACGCGGAAACTATATGGTACATGCGGATAAGGTTTAACTTGTCCTTAAATGAACTCGCAAAATGTCCGGGTCTCTAATAATAATAACTAGAGACAGGAAAAAAACTCGCGACTTCAATGACCTGTAAGGGAAAACTTCACATAAGTGTATGTCTAGCCTCTTCGCAGGAGGTAAAGTTAGGCAACTCCGTGATAGATTGCTCTTTGTCACGCCGTAGCTTGAACTCCAAAAAGGATTTAGGATTTTCCCGGCAGATGGCAGAAGCATCCAGGAGTCTTGTAAGCCCGCGTGCTCCATCTCTAGGCAACTGTACGCAGTTTTACGCATTTATTCGCTCTGTGGAGTATCGTGGACTGGAGAGTTACTGGCCGTGAAAACAACAGTGGACATTTTTATTTCCCAGAAACAAACTTTCCTGTGCGTAAATTTCATTTTAACACCAGCTAAAGGTAAGATACATATAATTAACGTATACAATTGACGTTCAAGTGGTGTAACGTGTTTGAGGTGTGTGAGCTTAGCAATGTGGTGGTTTTTCTTAGGTTTTGGGATTGCTTCTTTCGCGCTGACATGACGCCGCAGCGGAATAAACCACGACGCTCCTACGCGTCTGAAAGCCTGAAAGAAGCGTTGCGGTTGGTGAAGGATGAAGGATGGACAGTTTACAAGGCTAGTAAACGTTTTAATATCCTGTGGAGTACACTTGAGGGTTATTGCACCAAATGTTTAGCAGATACAGATAGTGCAGCTCTTGTAAACCTTGGAAGCCTTTTGTTATGCCACCTGAAATTGATCTTAAGGTAGTGAACTACATAACAAAGGTAGTGAACTACATAACAACAGTGCAGTCGTTAGGCTTTGGGCTTACAGTAAACCAGGCCAGACGCGTGAGGTATAGGTTTGTCGAAGCTGCAGGACTCAAACGCCCTTTCTCTTCAGATAAGCAGATGGCTGATGGGTTTTGGTGGGATAAATTAAAGCAGAGGTGCAATCCAACTCTCTGAACTCCAGGAAAATTTGTCTCTTGAACGATCTGCTATGGCAAATCGCGATAATTTAAATGATTTCTATGAAAAAACAAAACAGTTAATGGACGAACTGAACTTAGCAGACAAGCCAGCACGACTCTGTAACTGCGATGAAACTTGGATTTCTTAAGTTCTAAGATCTGGGAAAGTTGTCAGTAAGGTGGGCAAAAAATGTATTTACAAGCAAAGTTACCCGGAAAGGAGAGCAACTACGACTGTCCTTCGTTGTGTTAGCGCCTCTGGCATGAGCATCCCACCAATGGTTATTTTTAAAGGGGCACGAATTAATGACGGATTAGCTGAGTCATCCATAACTTCATTAACCCGCCTTTCCCCGAAAGGTTAGATTACTGCAGACTTATTTCCGGAATGGTTTCGTCATTTCCTGGAGCGTATTGCTCCTCACCGACCTTATCATATTATTTATGGATTCTCATACAAGCCACATGACTCCAGACACTCTGTCCTTGGCAGCTGACAATGATGTCCACATTGTGTCATTCCTGCACCACGCCACACATGCCTCCTTCAGTAGCCAGAAGTATGTTCAAATCAAGAGGCTGATCGTCAAGAGGCCTTTCATACCACCACTATCCGCAACAGTTTCACAATGATGCAGTTTCTGATGATACCCTTGGGGCATCCCTTGTTACTCAGGAACAGAGGCAAGAATCATCTGGAAAGGAGAAGGCTATTGTAGACGACATTTTGAAACTTCCAGTATTCCAGAAGGAGCGCAAAGTTCGCAGAAATCTGCAAAAGTAATTTATCCAAGTGCAAACAAGGGGAACGAGGGGCATCCACAAAAATTGTAAGTCGCCATAAGCCTAAAATCCAGATCACAGAATCACGATGACGATGCTTGTGGTGCATGTGGTGGCTCCTATGCAGATGATGCTAAGAAGAAGAACGGAACCGAGTGGATCGGATGTCAGTTTTGTAGTGTCTGGTATCACGTGGAAGTGCCAGAAAGTGCTAGGTAAATTGTACTTTGTGTGTGATGGGTGCGAGAAATCTGATGATAGTGATTAAGATCTGCCAAGGAGACTTAATACAAGTGCAGAAATTTTTTTGGTTAAAATTTATTTTGAAAATTTGAAAATTTTTACCATTTGCGAATTATGTCGTGCAATGTGATTTTACGTCATGGCCTGCCAGATATTCCAGACCTTCAATACTATGATATGTACAATTTAATTGCATTAAAAAAATTTTTTTTGTCAAATAATACATTTAGTGGTAAACACCATACTATCACGGAGTAGCTAGAATATCACGGATTTACCTACTTTTATTACCAAATTTGGTTAGTCAGTAACTGGGGGGGAAAAATCGTTATTTTCAATGTGTTTGTATGAAATTGTACGTGAAGATTTCCTCTGTCACGTGAAACAAAGACAAATAACCATAGTCTAATATTTTCGAAACAGTAACAGAAAAGTCTTAGTATCACGGAATTACCTAACTTTACCTACCTTCAAACTTTTTTAATCAAACTTTTGAAAAATCACTCCATGTGAGACGTGTTTTGGTTGTTTCCTAAATACGTCATAAGCTATGTCAGGAGCGTTTCATACTTGTTTCACATGAAGGCATCGTCTTTCTGGCAAATTTAAACTTTTACTTAAATTTTATCTGTAAGTAAGAAAATTTCATTCATAATTAAAATTAATAGAAATATAGAGAAAACGGGTGTGTTGGTAATAACTAGTAATGCAAAATATTATTCAAATGAGTGCGCACAAATGTGGTGCCTTTTATCTTTTCTGTAATTTTCTAGACTCGGTATAGCTTTGTTTGCATGATGAGGAGGACTAGTAGGGTTTCAGAAAAGTTGTAAGTTATCATGCCTTCACTATGGCAAACAACTAAACTTCGGCAATAACTTCAGAAAGTTCTGTTCGGTTATTACAGTTCTCTGATTCGTACATATGTGCTTGAACTTCCTTACCATCACGGCCACAAAATAAACAGATACATAACGCGTGAATAAAATTTAGCGAAAATTTAAAAGAGAGTACGAGAGGTATATCATATCACCCGTAGGCTATCCTTTGTTTAGGACAATATTAAATTGTAATAAACCAAAAATGAACAGGGCGTGTGATATTGTTCTCCCTATATACACAGACATATTAGACGAACTGGCAAATAAACGCCAAAAAAAATAGTAGTAAGCCATTTCCGTTTGATAGAATTTTACAGCAATAAGGCGGCCACATTTCACATGATATTCGGCATAAATTTATAGGAACAAACTAAATACTGCTGACATTGTGTTGGAGAAACTGTCTTTTCAGTAACAGCGCTCTACTGTAGAAACTATATTTACACGTACAGATACTATTGCAAACAAGACAAAAGTACTCAGTTCTGTTGACATTACTATCTGCGTAGTGTCAATATTTTAGTTGTTAACCACCAACCCACATTATTGTTGTCTCTATATTACAGAACTATGGGTCATACAAGCTGCGATCATATATTTTTCCAAGTGTAGGTTTGAGTAAACCAATCCACCGCATAACGCATAGTTAGAGACCTGAAAAATTCGCGAGTTCAATGACCTGTAGACTACGCTATATTTTCGTATACAAAATCACGCAGATATCATTGTTCATTGGTTGCTTGTTGTATTAGCGGAAGACGGTGATTCGGGCTGCATTTTACTGTGTATTTATTATGGGCTCAGAGTTGTCCAGGAGGTGTAATTTAACGGGTAGACCAATAGCATTAACAATACAAACGTACGGGGTTTTGAATTCTAGCTTGTCCCTAAATGAAAACGCGAATTTTTCAGGTCTGTACTCATAGTTAATACGCAACGAGTTTTTAAACAAATTAGACCTCATTCAAACTTGAAGGTTTCAACCATCTCAGCCTTTGCTGGCGCAACTATCTAACATTGAAACAAAAAAAAATTGCATTTTTCCACAGCATTTGTACGTTAACGAGGAGCTAAAAGCAATCTAAGTTTCTTAAGTCAAAGGGAGTTACACTGATCTATAATGCATCAAATGGGTTACCTAAATACGGTGCATGGGGTTTTATGTGGGTGAGGAGGTACAGTTAGGTTCACTTTTTCACGTTTCTCAAATGCGATGATGATGAAGTTACGGTCAAAATTAAGTTTACATGTAGCTACAAACGAAAACCACATTTCGTATAGTTTCATGTGGCAATCCACCACAATTACGTCATCTTATATCGATATATTGGTGCTAGCTATTATTTTATAACTGAATTTTTCCTGTTGAAAGTCTTGTGCATTCAAATATCATACGTTATAGTATTTTTACAACCATTTTCCTAATTTCTCTTCAATGAAAATAAGTTCTTGGTTGCCTATGATTAAAAAAGGAATCAATTTTTAAGTTTTTATAGCTATGAAGGGTATTTTTATATTCTATCGTTTTTATCACAATTTTTGCAGTCATTATATACTGGACAAAGAACTCCATCTTAAGTGTTTTTTATAAATAAATTTATTTTCTGTTATAATTGATATTACGATCTAAATTAAGTTATAATTTTAAAATAACCAAATTTGACTGGAGAAAATGGAATAAAAATAACAACTATTTCTCGCTCGAGACAATCCCAAGACAAATTCTCCTATTTATATCAGATTTACATACTTCGTGAAGAGAGAATTGTTATTTTTATCTCCCATACTCGTGGGGAGCGAATAGCAGAATGGTTACAAGCCTGGGAAATACTGGAGAATTTCCGGAAAGATGTTTCTCGTGTCCCTAATGAAGAAGACTTCGCGGGGAGGAATGCTTTTTGTTTTTAATTTTAAGTGGTCCGGTTCTCGTGCTTCGGACAGCCTTTCTTGTATCTCCACCTCATTCATTTTTACGTGCTGGGCACCGCATAACTACACTGAAAAAAAAAAAAATTCTATAAACTACCTAAATTGTAGTGGAAGTTTACAACCTATATATAGTATGGAAATAAGATCACCTATCAGGCTGTAAATATATACTAATGTTTAACGTCGCTACTATACAAAAGTTGGGAATTTCCCCACTACGCGTTTCAATCTTTCCGGAGCAAATATAGGAAAGCTACCAAGATTTTAGANCCTATACACTGCTATGGTAAACGTGTGAATGATATCATAGAGGTAATTATCGGAACAGGAACGTCGTCTAAAAAGTATGATGGACGTAATTTTCATATGTGCAGAACACCGGTGCAATTTTGGCGCAGGTGCGTCAACACGGAATTGATACACACTCGAGGATGGAGCAAACCACGCCATCTGTAATGAAGCAATGTAAAAAAAAAGTTGGCAACACGTAGTGAAAACATCTGCTGTACTTGTGTTATTAAATAGCCATTTTAGAAAATGGTTTTTTTTTTTTTTTTTTTCGTAAAATATTTCCAGCGCTGCGGTTGCGAAACACTAGATAATAATTAAACCATCAGGTAGCTAAGCAAGGCATCTACGGAATCAACTATAGAAGAGAAAAAAGTAACGAATGCATTTCATTTGTTGCAAGTATATTTTTATTTGATGCTTTCTAACATATGTTTCGTCAAACTTAGGGAAAACTTATTAGATTTTTTTTAAGTTGTCACATGCAGCCTACCATGAATATTTCCTTGTATATAATAACACAGTGACCGTAGTTAATTTTTCTGAAAGTAAGGCTCTACTTAGCAAAGCCTTGCAGATAAAGTGACATTTAAAAATAACTTTTAAGTAAATTTCACGACGAGAAATAGTGAATTTCACATAATTAGGGGCAGTGATATTTCGCGAAAAGATTTCGAGACAAGATACAGTCCAAAGCACTGTGGGGTCGTCCAGCTTCTTTTATTGACTAAAAAAAATGTTCTGGCCCGTGTTAACCGTTTGTGCACGAATCACGAAGGTTCAGTGTCGGAGTTACGTAGTCCTGAGTGGCTTGGTCAAAGACGGACACGGCACCAGCAGCCAATGGAGGTACAACAACAGCTGAGTTGTGTATATAGTATTAAGGTCTACTGCGTGCTCCGATTTTTGCACGAAAAGTCACTGGCCCTACACATAATATATCAAAGCGCGAAATTGGATATACTCGAAGACTTCATAAGGATATAAAGTTCCGCTGCAGGTACACGAAAAAAAAACATGGGTTCTAATAACCCGCGAAGAATTTTTCGCTTCACTGACTGGCTATAATTAATAAATTAAATTTTTTTTTATAAAACGGAGTGTATTAAGCAATGAAATGAACACACAGAGCCACAATGCTGTATATAGACTGAAATACTGACAATAGCAAATACAAATAATATGTTAACAAGACAACGTAGAGCATAAATCGAAAGTCGCAGAGCATGTGACTATACCTATAGGCCTTACATATCTTATCAGAGCATGTAAATAATTTGGAACATGATTTTATGCTAATTTAACGAGACTTTAAAACTCTTAATAGTTTAGGTCATGAGAAAGCTCTGTGTGACTATTCGCAGTTATCGACGATCCATCCCTTTAAAACTTATCGTTATGTGTACCAAACAGTTCTTTATTTCTTCTGAAAAAAATATACTATGAAAACAATCTCCAGCATTGTTTTTGTAAAAATACAGGCGAATTTATATTATATTTTCATAAAGCAATGTTTTTTGAATATACACTCAACAGCTTACTACTTTCCACAAATATATTGATTACTGTAGATACCATTATTTATGCTGCATCACAAACCCAAAAATTTAAGCCATCATAAGGGCAGGAATGAAAAACGTAGCTCTTTGGACTACGGCACTTCACTACACACTAATATTTTCCCTTGTAATTCATGCTGATTTTACAGCCTATGCACTTTCTCCGAAAATGAAGCCACACAAACCAAACTATTTATGGTTGGATATCTATTTCCCTCAATTCTCAGTTACGGCAATGCAACATTTAGCTGACAGACACAAATTTTTTTTACCTACTATAAATAGTTTATCAAAGGAACTTCCCGCACCCCCTCCGAAAGGATTTTTATTCCTATTTATTCCATCCGTGGCAAATAAATGATAGTGAACTTCCCTTTTACAGTGCAGCTTCCCATTTTCTACCGATTTAGACTAGGCCATGCTAGTCCATATGCATGAAAACTAATAAATGATATTACGATCTATTTCACTTGTAGTTTTGGCCACTAGTTACCAAGGCAGTGTTTGTAAACGCACGAAGAACAATACTCTGTAAAGTTTCATTTTACGGAAAATGTGAGGATATATCAGCACGTACAATATAGTTTTAGCATGTGACCAAGGCACAGTGTTATACACTCGTTTTCGCAGTTGTCAAACAGGACAGTATTAATGATTGATCGCTCTTTAAGGAATTTATCCTCAAGAATGTAAGACTTGTCCAATGTTGAATTGCGTTTTAATTAACAATTAACAAATATTAATTATGGTGGTTGTGTACAAATATATGCACTTCTTTTCCCGGGGGGTTCCATACGCTGTCAGAGGAATACGTGCAAAGATTTATGTACAGCAAAGAAGAGTATTTCTTTGAAACTATTTTGTCTACAGTGGCGGAATCTTGCTTTGATACAAACGGAAGGTGGAAGAAACTTAGGTTCGCTGTTATTTATTTCTTCTAATACATTTTTGTGTTGTGGCAATAATACCTTTCTTTATAACAAGGAAAAAATTTCTTTGAGTTTGTTTTGTTTATAGTAAATATATCTCACTGCACATCAAAGGAACGTGTTAAGTAATATTAAAACATTTCTTGAGTAGTTTAAGTGTGTAACGAATATTACTAAATGCTATGTTGCAAGATAACTAATTCCTTAGACTTTCAACATAATGGCTAGCCATCGTAATACAGTAACTGATTTTATCATAAAGAATACCGGTAGGCAACTGAACGACAACGCACGATTATATTTACCTGTAATATATATATATATGTATTTGGTTTGTGGAAAACCGTAATTAACTATGCATTTTTTTCGCAGCAAGATAAATGTATATAATCATTGTGATAACTGCGATACGGACAAAGATTTAGGCCTACGTTGCCTGCGTGTTAGTCGTCAGTACGGTGGTCTCAAGGTTTAGGTAAGTAAAGAATAACGTTAACCACAGGCGTGCTAGATACTCTTGCCAGTAGCAAACGGGATAAAACGGGAACAGAAGATAGAAAACTAGCAATAAGTGACGTGTTCTCAAAGATAAACAGGAAGGCCGCTTCTGCTTCTGCGATAGCGCGCCTTGCTTCGTTTCCAGGCGAAGTTGACAGGCGAAGAAGGTGCAGACAAGACAAGACAAGACAGCAACGCGTTCGAGCCGAGGTACCGACACTCCCAGACAGTGAAGGATGACTGGTGGCATGGTGCCTGCTTGGCAGAATTTGACGAGGAGGGGGGGG